>JAOVVI020012419.1:823-12251 GCA_028571085.2 Nepenthes alata | reverse complement strand
CATATAAATTATCTTTTAATTTGGACTAAATTAAATTCTAATTTCAGATATTTAAATATAAATTCATATATACTGTACTTCAAATTGAACTCATAGCTATAAATTTAATTACGATATCTAAACATTATCTTCATTGACTATATTGATAGCATCTTAGCATTAATTAAGCACGCTGTCTGGTAACAAATATCGGAAAGAAATGGCGCAAAAGTTAGGTCAAAGAGCTTTATTATAATTACGACTCATTTATAAGATATTTATAATTTAAATTTTTATGTTTTAAAAAAATATTATATTTACAGCAAATATATAGCCAGGAAAGCATTTATAAAAGCCAAAATTTAAAATATATTTCTCAGTTTAAAAATAATAAGTTTCAGAATGATATATATAAAAAAATATTATCCGCAAATGAAAATTTTTTAGCCCGATTTATTATTCAATATGGGCAACTTCTATTTTTTAGAAAATAAAAAATAATTATATCAACATATTACATAAAAACAAAAAATAACCATTTATGCAAAATCATTTCCAGAAAAACAAATATACGAGAACACACAATTATAGAAAATATTTTCAATACTTTCATTCATATTAAAACAATTTTTTTTTCCGTTAAAATTAGCATATCCTATATCCACTTCGTGATCCTTACAGGGCATGTTTGGATTTAAAAAAAAAAAAATCATCATAAATTAAGATAAAAAATAAAATTTTAAAAAATAACTTCCACAAATATAAATATTTTCTGTCAAAATAAAATAAATTTTTTTCTTTATAATTTTTCATACAATTCAATCACAAAAAATTCTTATACATGAAAGCTAAAAGGACAAAATACATTCAAGCCTTCTCACTTTCCAATTCTTATTTTAGCTTAAATTTTAACATTAATTTTATTCTGTGTACCCAAATCGATAGCAAAAGACTCTACAAGGTAAATTAAAAATGCAGGTGAATTTTTGGTATTTTTTACATGGAATTTCAATAAAATTTGCTAGCATATAACAAAGTAGGTACTAAAAAACTAGAACCCAAAGAATACAATTATTTTTAAAAAAAAAAACTAAAATTAAAATAAAATTACAAAAAAGTGCAAAATTAAGAATATTTCATTAATCATTTCCTAAAATTTAAAAGTTAATTCAAATTCAGCATACATGCCAAAATTATCATTTTAAAATCCTCTGTTAGATGCCTAGAAGTGTTTTACTTATTATAATATTATAATAGAGAAAAAAAGCACAAATAATAAATTAATCATACTGTTCTTCATTCCGGATCCACTTGGTCGCCACCCATTTTTCTCCTTTAATCACCGGGCAACTCCCATGTAACGACGCCTATGAAAAAAAATAAAATAATTTTTAATTTCACCCTATTTTAAATATATATATATATATATATATATTCCAAGCCTAAGTTATTTTGTTCTGGCAACCACAAAGGCAATGAATCGTTGAACCCTTATATTTAACTTATCTTATAAGTCTATCTATCTAACCCGAATAAAATTCTCAACTATAAGAGTCTAGAAAATTATCATTTTCTAATATCTTGACAATATTTATAATATATTATCGTACAATAATGTATTGGCAAGTATATACTTTTATTATCTTATTTTTCTTTAAATGTATTTTTTTCAGAAATTTTGTATCTATGCACTGGTGGATTACACCTACCTTAACTAATTTCCTTCAAGTAAGATGTTTATGGTTAGGTTCTTCATCTCTCGGATAGGGTTGGTGATTGCAGGAAGGAGAAACTTACCGGATCGATCGTTCCATTTAGAAATAACGAATAAAATAACAGTCCACCACCACGTCGCGGCTTCACCTTCAAACCGGTGCACTTTACGAAGTCATAGTCGATATCAATGTTGCCATTCTGCATAAAAAGGAAAACAAATTTGCTTCATACGCTAACAAGAACGATAAAGTTGCCGCCGTGTAACTCTTTAGTTATGGGTTCAAATCACGGAAACGGCCTTTTAGATAATATAAGGTAGCTACGACGACAAACAATTAACCTACAAATAGTCCGATTTCTTCTGGACCCACACGGTGTAGGAACTTTGTATGGCGCGCTGCCCCTTTACTAATACAAAGAAAAGGTTCCACATCCAAAGAGAGTAAATAAACAATTTTTTTGATCTTACCTCAAAAGGGAATATAGTCTCCCCACCTTCTTCAACATCAGATAGATACAACAAAAATGAAGCTACCTGCATGAAGCTTGATAAGCACATTCGTCATGCGCCACAATAGTCTAGATTTGTTTGTAATTACAACAAAGTAGAAGAAAATATCAACCAATATATATTGATATCGAACATTCAATAACGATAGATTTTTGATACCGCAACAGTATTGCAAAATGTTACCATTATAGTGATATATCGGCCAATGTTTCTCTATCAGCTTACGATTTTTTTTTTTTTCAATATATTTAATATCGATATGTATTATCCAATATATTCGATATCTATATGGCCGCAATGATACCCGCACTGATATAACCGCAACTAATGCCGATACTGATATTTTCATCATTTTACCAACATATCAAAAAAATGAAAAGAAGGATCTGCTCTTAACAAACAAGCGTGGGATTTGTAATCCCAAGTAAGATCGGCGGTATCATCGGTCCCCTTATTATTTGCAATGCCAAACATGCAGTTCCATTTCCATGCGTTGGGAGAACTCCACCTTCGGTTAAACCAAAGCATATGGGCGGTGGAGCCCACATGGGAGTGATGCCACACCAACAGTTGGCATTGATCAATCTATTACCAGAATTTCATTACTTTATTGATGAACATATGGTGAGGCATGAATGTGCTCGCGTGCAGATATACGAGGCAGGGCAAATGCAAAACTAGGTAAAGAGTTGACTAAAGGAAGCGAACATAGCCAAGTGTTTCCCATACCCTTTGGCTTTTCTGGGGCCCATATTCAGCAGGGTTGAATGCATCATAATGAGAATTGTACTTCTGCCCTGCCTCATAGCGAAGGATGTTGAACTCCTGAAACATGTTGATATCCTTAAAATTACTTCAGTCTAAACACAACTTCCCTGAAATGAAAAGCTCAACTAATTCAATGAAAACAGCACATAACTACAGACTCGCACGCTTTTTGAAGTCATACAATTTATAGGGAATCTGGGAGATCGATAATCATATAGAACAAAGTAAATATGGAGCTGCTAGGCTTTTTTTTTTTTTGAATATAGCACCAAATAGTTCCTCTGATCAAAGCATCAAAGAAGCATTCTAATTCTGTCAAGAGTATAGCGCCATGATGCAGCTGTATTTACTCAGTACTGCAGTGAAGTTGCAACACATGTGATTTTGTATTGGACCAACCAATCGAGCCCCCATAATGTGTCATACTTGTAACTCACAGCCATCCATGATAACCAATATTTTCTTTGGATTGATTAATGCCCACTATAGTTATACTTATCACTAAAGTGTTCTATAAAGTTCCGTAGTATGTGGAGCAGGAATATGGAACATAGGTATGCGCAACATGCTATGCAGTGTTGGTAGGCTTCTTTATGGGGAAAAAAAATGGTTTTTATTTCTATGCTGAAAGATCACATTTAAATTATTTGGATTTATCTCAATATTGGATGTTATTTGAAGGAATGCCCTAGTTTTTACATTATCTAGACAATTTTCAAAGTTAAATTCATCCATTGGCTAGGAGAGATCTAGTAAATGCTCCTTATTAGATTAGATATACCTTGGAGGATTAGTAAATCATTTATCATGAATCCGTTAATAAGGGAACTCCTGCCTATAGACTGACTCTACTTTTCTCATTTCTTCTATTCCTCCTCCTCTCTCATTTCCAATTTCCGTTAATTTCCATCCAATTCTCAACCAAATTTTCTGGCTTTTGAATCTTATGATTCCTCATTTCTCTCACGACTCATCTCATCCCAACCCTCTTTTCTCATCTTTGTAGGCCTTCTCAACTACAAAACTTTCTTTCACTCTATATCTCAGGCTCAAACGAAGAAAAGTGGTCATGTTCCAAGAACACCTAGCTGACTGTGGCACAGGACAGATTAGATGGCCCATAAACTTCAAGAACATTCTAGCCAAGTTCTGTTCTGCCTTTAAGCTGAGGCTCGATAGTAAACAATTGGATGTGGTTCAAGCAGAATTGAATGGCCAAAACAGAATTAAGGCCACTTGCAGCTCAATAAAAGGATGCTCCAAGTTAGGGTTTTAGTGCTCAAATCCAAAATAGACTACCATCAGCCAAAAGAATATACACGCATTTTGGACATAATTGCAGCTAGCTGCCAAGTGTCTGTCAAAAATATTATTGAACTCCAAACACTCATAACTGCTGGCCAACCGTTCCATCAAATCTAGATGGTGTAAGACTACAAGCAGGAAAAGACTCAAAGATAAGCTCCCAGAAATGACACGGCTTACAGCTAAGAGACTTTTCTTGTTTATATCCCACAGGCGACCATACTATTTTCTATATTATTGTCAAAAAGCATCATTTATTTTTGGGGTTACCCAAAAGCTTCTCCCTTCTCTGACTACACATTTCTTCAATTGACTGCCATAATAAAAAGGCACCCACAATTATTCATATCCACACAGACATGTAACAGTTTATTTTTTATTTTTTATTTTTTATTTTTAATTATTGATCCAGGAAGGAGTTGAGATCAGTTATCCAGGCCAAAACTGTACATAAACCTTAGAAATACAACCAGATGCGTGAGAACCGCCAGCTGTAGTAAGCTTTAACTGCATCCTTGTGCAGTTGAAACTATGCAACACACTATGAATCCTTGCAGCATTGTTATCACCGAGTTATGTGGGGATACTGGGACAAATTTCCACTGCTTTACATTGCCATAGCAAATCATCTAAGAACCTCCTTGATAGATACTGGCTTCTTAAGGGCTGTGGGAAAGGCAGTTGCAGCAAATATCCTAAAGAACAACATGGGAATCTTATTCAAGGGAAAAAAACATTTTATTACAGCCAGCAACATTGAAACACATGCACATCTCATTTTATGTAGCATACACTAACCATTTTGAGAAGTTTCACAAATGTGAATGCCCCTTAATTGTTAAGTAAATTAGAAAGAGGCTTAAGACATTGGTTGAAATCAAATAAAGAGCTTCCACATAACTCGTCTCAGTCTTCATTTTTCAGCGGAAAGTTTACTTCCCCACAAGAAATCTAGAAAGCTGATGATTGAATTGAATTGCAAACTCTTTGGTTCACTAGTTCCATCCCTCAATAGAACCTATGGTTATTAAAAAACTTGATGTTTGAGAGCCATTTCCGAGCCTTCTTGCACAGAGTCAAAATGGGATTTGAACCTTCTGACTCTACAATTCTTAGACATCTTGATTAAAAAATTTCTAGCAAGGGAAAAGAAATGCCCATTCAAATGCACCTTTCCATTTTTATCCTTCACAACAACTTGCTTGCACAGTCAAACATGTCATCTAATACAGGACAGGGACTAATAAATATAGGTAATATATTAAATTCTCACTTTCAAGACAAAGGTAATATACAGCCATACAGGAAGTTACAGAAACCAAAATGCACTGTAAAGAATACCTCTCCGTGTTTCCTAGGAATCATAGTGGCCCTTGCAATTTTCTCCTCAATAAAATCCAGAACTCCAGTTTTGTCTTCAGCTGCACTAATAAACATGCCAGAACTGGAAGAAAAAGAAACAGGAACAATAAGAAGAAGAAGCACAAACAGGAAGTAAACTTTCATATAAGCAATCAAGAACATCAGAAGATAACAAGTTATCAAAATTATAATAGGAAAATGTATGCTTCCAATTAACTAGTTTGTCAATTCATGTGTATTCACATGCAAGTATGAAAGAAAGAACCTGCACGAACCTTGTCCTGACTCCCTTGGTACTCTCTTCTGTTTCTCCCTCCCGTAAAGCCAAATTTGATGGTTTAAGTTTCACCTTGGCCATATCTATAATGCTTTCACATTGTTCGGAGGTGGCAAATTTAGGAAAATATACTGTACGTGGTCTCCAGCTCAAGACCTTGCAAGAAAAAAGGTGCTTGAAAATTTGTGAATCATTAAATTTCCACCAGCTCAAGACCTTCCACATTACTATACAGCAAACAAATTTCCACCAGATTACATGTGAATCATTAAAAATGATATCTAGAGAACTTTGGAAATGAATCCCTAGAAGTCACTCTTCTTGACAACTATGAGGGGCTCTCAATCTTCTCAATCATCCAGTGGAAAATTTGTCAAGTTATCAATTTAATATGTCCGGGGACATGATATTATCCGATAATTCATTAATATAGAACGAAAACATTGGTTCAATCTCCTTCCTCCTGTACTGTCCAGCTCTCCAACTTCCAAATACAACCCCCCCCCAAAAAAAAATACAAAAAAAAGAAAATTACCATTTTCATTTCCATGTGAGGTGCTTCTTACATTTGCATTTCCATGTGATGTGCTTCGTAAGTTTGTATTTTAAAGAAAATGCCACTCAGCATAAAAGTGCATGCTGTGTAATCTCACTGCCTTTTCAGTATTGTACTCCAAGAGATAAATTCAGATAAAATGTCATGGCATTTGATTTTTGCTCTAGCCTTTCAAGCCCTTCTATCTCTCTTTGACATTCCAACTTGTTTATCCTGCAGTTAGTTTTACTGGAACAATACTACATTATAAATTGGAGAAATGCCTCCTTTGAGATGAATATCTGTATTACTCCTGAATAATGAAACTTCCCAAGAACTTACAAAATAAAAGTCGACTTGGTTGAAGTAATTCATGCTACTACATAATGATTATTTTACAGATTTCTCTCTAAGTGTTCAAATCTTTTTCGGATGATAATTCATATTTTAGAAAGTGGAAATATTCAGCTTACAAATGTAAGCACATAGCAATTTATGAAGAAATTTGTTTCTTGAAATATTTTTTTACTTGCTTATAAAAATACCAGCAAATTTATCTTTGATGAACTCAATAGATAATTGAACTGTGTTTGGCCAAACTCACACAGAATAGGGGACATCACTCCGTGACATTTTTACATATTTTGTGATTTTACAGTTCGTGAAACAAACATATTATTTAACTATAATCCAAATCTAGATGTCATGGACCTGCTAATTAAGATCAACAGTCACAGCCTCTTTCTGTTGCTAAATTGCTGAATTTCTAAATTGATTTAAAAAACCGATCTATATAATCATCTTCAATGTGTTACAACAATAGATGATAATGTCGGAATACATTTCATTTATTTTCAATTCTTATAGTAGATTATATCAATCGTACAAACGAGGATGCCCCAGTTCCATGTAGTAGAAATTTACTCGAAAATTCCAACAAACATGGGCTTAGCAAGCCTTCATGAGGAAGCGAAGGAAAGAGTTTGTACTTCTAATATTTCCTTTCAAAGTTCACTTGTCATGAAAAGACAAAAAATCAGTTTCACAAAAAAACCTGAATAATAAGAAATCAAAAGTGCAACCTCTATTGACAACAAAATTCCTTAGCTTAAAGGTCACCGTTCCAAGTAACTCCACAGGCATTAACTAGTCATATCCGCCATATGCATGACAATAAATTGGCAATTAAAATAAAACAAGCCGCAAGGTCACTGCGAGGAGAAAGAACCTGAAAAGGAATGGATGTGATAGAATCATCACCAGACTCTCCAGATGACAAGATTTCATACTTTCTCTCTTCGGCATCAATCGATTTGAGCAATCTTGTCGATCTTTTCCGAACGCTTGGTATCTCCTGCCGATGGACATTGCAGACTTAATGACCAAATCATAAAAACAACTGCAGATTCAATCCAGAAGTCGACGGAAGACAGCGCGAGAGAAAGAACCTGCGATGTGAGACTACAGCCGAAGAAGCCGGCAAGGAAGCAGCAGCAGCATAAGAACAACACAGCCTGTTGCCCTAACTTCTTCCAACTCCCTTTCCCTTTCCCTTTCATTTGCCAGTTTTTTCAAACTGTCTTCTCTCGCTCTCGTTCTCGCTCCTTTCGTTCGCAATCTCTCTCTTTCTCTCTCTGTATCAAATCTCAAATCTTTCGTTTCCTATGAAGTTTCTCTTCGTCGCTCCGGCTTCCAACTCTATGGTCAACCTTCATACCTCATTCTCCAGCTGGATCAATCAACTTCGACATTGCAGCTCCAGCCTTCTTTGCCTAAAATCAGCATCTACGCGGCAATTCTCGGTGATTCAGATCAATCAATGTCGGCCACCGTCATTGGAGGGATGGTTGAAAATTTCGGAAAACGCAAATTCGTCTTTTTTAATTAGAATCTTTTATTGTACTTCCAATTTGAATTTCAAACCTCGTATATGCATTCACATTTTCTAATTATATTTTAACATGTAAAATTTATACTTAAAAACACTTATTAAATGACATATTAATTACTTTGATCACGATCAAATAATAACAATATTATCAAAATAATCATAATACAGTCCTTTTTCCCGATGGGATCATAATATAACAACAAAATCAAATCAAATATATATCTCTCGTGGATTTTGAGCTCATTTTTTTTTAATTTTAATTTTTTATTTAAAAATTAATAATTATAATTATTTTAAAATAATTAATTTAAATTTTTAAATAATTATTGAATGATTGTTATTTATAAAAATAGTGTTAAAGATTAAAAAAATGAAAGATTTGATTTCTAAGAAAAATATAATCCCCTCTATGGAAGCAAACCTAATCAATTAATTGTCCAATTGACTCATACATGTCAATATGCACACACAACGAAGTGAATAAATGTAAATATTATTTGATATATATAGCGATCCATGGGTTGACCCAGAATTTAATCGGATAAAAAAAAAGAAACCCAAATAATGGAGGCCCACCGTGAGAAGCTCCGAGCCCAAGATTCACAATGGGCTACAAATGGCCTAAATTGTTTAACCCAAAACCGTCTAATGACAAACGAATGATTAAGATTAACTAGTGGATTGCCACTGCGACAACAATTCCGGCTTAATAGCCGACAACCTTTATTGCTCAGCGGATGATTACAAGCGACAACTGCCTAAGCATAATCAGTAGACGCACTAGCGACAAGTAGCAGCTGCACAAGCACTGCTCCACTAACTAGCAAAGCCATAACGTCCAGAGATGGCTAAACCAAAATCTCCTCTATAAATATTCCCTTTCCTCCACAGAAAAAAGGGATCGATTGATCAATTTCTGTCCAAAAGCAAAAGAGTCTCGAAACAAGTGAAAAGTCACTATCTGACGAGTGCAACCACTCTCTGACGAGTACATCTCTCTCTCTCAATTTTTTTCCGACGTGTGCATCTTTCTCTCAGCCGCTCTTCAATGAGTGCATATCTCTAAGCCACTCCTTTTGCAATCGCATCATCCCAAAGTCGATTACTCATTCGAGTGCACCATATGAAGCCCGATCCTTGTTGGAGTAGATAACGTCCGACTACCACCACAAACACACGTAGTGAAAGGAGGAATAAGGAATAATAATTGAACACCAAGATTTTATATGAAAAAATCCTTCTCAAATAAGAAAAAAATTATTGGATACTTAGTCTACAAATAAAATTCACTATATGAGATTGATTACACAAATCACACGACTACACAAGCCTAAGAGTCAAAAAATGAAGAACAGAGCACGATAATATAAAGAACTCACACTTTGTGTTTTACTCGCTCTCTATTTCTTCTACTATTTTTCTCTCCTCCTTCTCATATATACATGTTTACTAAGTACAATATATATATATATATTATCAGGCAAAATAAGTAACCACCTACTTTATATGGTGGTTGCGTGCACAGCTCCCAAGGCCTATAACAGTAGGCGCACACCCTGTCTTGCAGCAGACGATGCATGTATGCCTTTACAGATTGACTTGGCGTCTTTCTAGAAATGACTTCTTTTAACTATCCAATCAGGTAGGTCAACTGCATAACTTTTTATGACAGACAGCTATAGAGCATATATGTTCTCAACCAGTCAATGCCCCGTTGATAGTCTTCTTCTCTTAGTTGGTCAACGCCCATGTTGACCGGTCGATCGTCCTTCTGTAATCATTGGGCAATATTGATCAAAGTCGCGAACCTTCAGCTGGTTAACAGCATATTGATCGGATCATAAAATTTGCCGGTCAACAAGTTGACCAGCCATTTCTACCTGACCAAAACTTTCAGTGAACAAATATTGACCGAAATTCTTTGTGCCTAATTTGTGCAAAGTCTGCGGACACTCACCGTAGAAGTCTGTGGATCTTCGTTGCATACAAGGTCCTCATACTCCATCCAAGTCCTCCGTTCACCAAGATTTTCACACGGGAGTGACCCCCCAACAAATTTTCCTTCACGACCGTGGAGAATTAGAATCATTCAACCTAGCCAAACTGCAATAGGCCACAATCCTTCCTTTTGACAAGATCTTAGTCATCATGTTCATGCCATTTTCTTTAGTCCCGACCCTCTCCAATGACAGCAGACCTTCATCAATAGCATCCCTTACCCAATGATACCGAACGTCAATATCCTTCAATTAGAATGAAATGAGAAATTCTTTCAAAGATGTATGACACTCTAACTGTCGCAAATTATCTCATACTTCTTCTGTTTGAGGCTCAATTCTTGGATAAAGTTTTTCATCCATAACATCTCTTCGCAAGTTTTTATCACTGCAATGTACTTGGCTTCAGTAGTGAAAAGGGCAACACACTTCTACAACTTTGACTGTCAAAAAATTATACCTTCAATAAATTTCACCAAGTATCTCAGGTGGACTTTTGGGAGTCAATGTCTCCAGCCATATCAGTATCCGAGTATCCCACTAACTAAGGCTTATCACTTTCAAGACACAAGTACATTTTGAAAGTTTTCTAGATGTATCTCATTATCCATTTGAGTACGGACCAATACTCCCTTCCTGGGTTGACAGAAAACGGCTAAGTGTGCCAACTGTGTGCTATGTCTGGCTTCGTACATACCAAGGCGTACATCAAGCTCCTACAACTAATGAGTGTGGTACGCCTTTCATGTATGCTTTCTCAGAATCTAAGGACAGACACCGGCGACTACTCAATATGTGGTAGCTCGATAGCAGAGTGCTCACAGGTTTGGACTTATCCATATTGAAACGTTGGAGCACCTTTTCAATGTAACTTTCTTAAGATAGCCACAATCTCCCTGCATCTCAGTCGCGAGTAATTCTAACGCCAAGAATTTGTTTCATCGACCCCAGGTCCTTCATGACAAATGATTGTCCAAGTTACTGCTTCAACTCCTTTATCTGAGCACCATTACGTTTAATAATTAACATATCATTTACGTAAATGAGAAAGATGACAAAGTCATCATCAAAAAATCTCTATGTAAAT
>JAOVVI020012418.1:0-12251 GCA_028571085.2 Nepenthes alata | reverse complement strand
TTCAAATTTATTTTTGAGTATGTTTGACCGGTTCGAATTTAAAAAAAAAAAAAAATTAGTTGCACTAGCCGTGCCGGCTCAGCCCAAACCTCTGGCTAGCCATGTTTGAGATGGGTAAACGAACCGGTCTCCGACTATGCACATAGTCAATGGCTAACATCTTCTCTTCTTGCAGCACCTAATTTATTTTATCATGAGTAGTGCTACTTGTTCGATCCATCTATAATCCCATTCTCTTTATGTAGAGCCCATTGGAATTAAAAAAATTAATTAAAATGAGCTTTAAATACAAAAACTGGGTTGTGAGTGAGTGCTAAATAGAGAGAGGCCCATCAAATGTGGCATCTAACGCCAAGCGACCATAGGGATGGCAATGAAGTTTAAGTCGGGGGAGCCACACCCAAACCCAAGCGAATACTTTAAACTCATGACGCAAACCCAAGCCAAAATGCTTCTGGTAACCCAAAAAATCTGATAAATTAGGGTGTGCCTAAACCCAAACCCTACCAAAAGCCATTTTCTTTTTTTTTTCCCCTTCTGAAAAATAAATAAATAAAGTTTATATTATTGGTACAATTTCAAGTCAACCAAGTTACACAACATAATTTACCAATAAATATCCAAATTTATAATATATAAAATATGGTGTAATAATCAAACGATGGTGCGTGAATGTAATGAAATGCAAAAGTTCATAACAAAATTATGGCTAGGCTAATATTTAGGGTCAGGTTTGGGTTGGCGCATAGTAAACCCAAACCCAACTCAATCACATTATGCACTTTTGGGCTTTACAAAACCCAAACCCAAACCAAATTTTGGTCAAACTGGGTAAAACCTGATCGATTCTTGTTGGGTTGTACTGGTTTTGGGTTTTTCTAGATGACGGGACATGGCGCCTCACAACTAAGTGAGACCGTGATAGGATTTGATAGATATAATGAACATAGCAAGTAGTGTTATGGGCAATAGTATGGATGAAAATATCAAACAATATCCGATATGCTACTGATATGTATCAGTATTGGCCTCCAGATGTCAATATTTTCTAATTTAGTAGCAAAATCGACATATGTTGCCATATTAACGATATATCGCTCAATATTTGCTTATCAATTTAAGATTCTCAGATTTTTTTTTCTAATATTGAGAAGTGTTGTCCGATAGTAATATGGTCGCAATTGATACATATACCAATATTTTCATCCATATACCCTCGGGTGATGTGCCGTCTTATCCATCCATTATATTAACAGGCCCACATAATAATAAATGAATGAATGAGCACCACGTCATCCAAGTTATTCCCGAGACATCTCTCTAGCACAGTAGACAAACCTGCAGCCATGCGCGGACAGTACTCTGCATAACATCTTGAATAGTAAATAAGCGACCACGGACTGCTTCTTGCTCTTCAATCATCTCCCTTGTACTCCTCCTTAATCCCTCTAATAGGTTTCTGGCTGCATTTCCCCTTAGATGCTGGAGAAGCTCAAACACAATTTCTTCTCTTGCATGGAGTGACCATTTTACTCTAATGACCTGCAAATAAAGAACATCTTGAAGTGGCTTCACTATGCAAGATGCAGAAGAAAACTCATCTATTGCTTGAATATGCCTACTCAGTTTGTGCATAAAGTGCTTAAAACACTGGCAAATAAAGTATCAGTGAAGAAATACGAGTTAGTCGTAGTCAGAAGAGAGAAATGTGGCAAATCTATAAAAACTTTGAGTGAAGTGATAAATATGATTTCAAATAGCTTTTACTCCCAAAGGATATTGCAGTAAATCAAATGGAATGACGAAAGCAAATTTATATAGCTAACTTTACTTAATGGGTTTCAAGTATTTGTTTGTTGTTATTGTTGTGATTTTGCATAAAGAAAGATGGAGAAGATAGTAGAGCAGATAGAGAAGTCGCAGCCTGCTATTAAATTCAGTGATGGATTAAGCAGCCAGATCTCTCAAATGGATAGATAAACTACTTTTCCATGAGAACGTAGCAAACCTTCATGCTACTTATGAAAGAAGGGAAAGAAGTTGCTATGCCATTTCCTGATAAAATCTAAGAGGGGGATGCATCGACTGCTGCAGACCTCTGATGCCCATCTCCGATTGGATATTTTAAATTAAAACAATTTTATATATGATTTTGTTTTACTTTAAAAAAATATTAACATTGATTGAATGTAAAACCTAAATTTAAAAAATATGAAAAAAAGGCTATTTAGAGATTTTTGAAGTATAAATATCATCCCTTGAATCCCCCTCCTCCAAGGGATGAGACAGGCATTGGAGGCACTGCTGCACTTCAGGAGTCACAGTGCCCCAGGTTCAAAATCTAACAGGTACATTTTAAATTGAAGTTGTGAACAGGCAAGATAGTCGCAACTAGATTCACCAATCATCGATCGTAATAGATTTTTGAAATGGAATATCCTGGCAAAGATATATGCATGGGCATTCCAACGGGCGGATCAGTCCAAGAATGACATAGCGACCCAATTCATACCATCAAGAAATTGATATTGACATGCTCTGTAATGTGTTCCACAACTTTATCTACAGCATGTGGATGAAAATATTGGCATTAGACACCACAGTTGCAAGAATTTTTTTTTGTTCATGATTACGTCAAAAATGATTATATATTAAAATTTATTCATTTTTAATTATCTGATTATCTATTTAAAGAGTTTTACTCAATTCTATAACAAAATTTTGATATCCTTCTAGGTTAGTGAAAAGCATCAGAAAAATTTTGGTTTTATAACACTAAAGAACCTGTGGATTTATACTCCTTAAAAATTTAATTCATTTAAAACGTATAGAATTACACTTCTACAAATGAAGCGAAGCAAAAACAATGGCCGATACATATCAGCTGTATCTACTGATCCAATAAATCGAGATATGTTACCATATGGTGGAGTATTGAGTATTTTCTAGGTGTCAAAACCTCCCAATTTTTATATATATCGGCCGATATTTTATTCTATGCTGAAATGACATGACCTTAGTAGCCTAAGTGACCCTTGCTAATATTTACTATTTATCTGCCCATCTGTGCAATAACATAAGATAAAACTAGTTTGACTCGTTTCATTATTAAAGTTGGCTAATTAACTTGATTTATCGATTTTTTGGTTACACGTTATCACATTGGTCAATTTTTTTTGCGGTTTTCACGTTATTGTCTGATTATCCCCTCTATGACACGTTCTTGGACATTTCAGATGGATTAAAAGAATTCTGTTTTGGTGTTACACCGACAACAACAACAAAACTTTTTGTCAACTATTTTCATAAAAACTACCACAAAAAAATAAATAAAAAAACACTAACAAACTAAGGTATGGCAGTTTCACCCTTATTGCCCTTCGTTCACCACTTAATTCAAAAAGTTTCACAAATACAAAGGGGTATTGCTGTGCACAGATCTCCAATCATGTGCTAGGTCTGGAGAAGAGCCGGGCCAACAAATGAAATATTGGTATTCATATCAGTCTAGACGATATCGATATTGGTCATATTGGTGATACACGTTGATCACAGATATATCGGACACAATTTCTTTTGCAAATTGGAACTTGGTGAAAATACTAGATGAAATTATAAATATTGGCCAATCTATCATGATTTTTCGAGGTATCAGAAAATATCAGCCATATTGGATGATATTTCATCCATGGCATGACTACTTTTGGCTTTATATATGTGATCTTATCATACCTTTTGAAAGAAACTTTTTCCACAACTTGAATATATGACTACCGTGTCACATGGTGGCATTTCTACCATTGCAACAACGCTTGCCTTCTCAAAAAGTTCCACAAATAAGATTGTCAATTAGGGAGCTTTTTCTTTCCGAGAATCAAAGCATCATCAATTCGTATATGAATTATACATGTATATTATAGATATGTTGAAACATTTGATGGGCTGATGATTGCAAATCTTTGGACAAGCGTAAACTTCAAATAAGCTGTAGGCAAGTAAATTACCTGTCTTGATAACTTTCTGATTTCTTGATTCAAGATTACTCCAAAAAGATTCATATCTTCATGAGTCCTCCTATTTACATTTTCAGGGAAATACTTAAAATATTATGCACAAAAGTGGAAGAAAAAGTATGATGAGGGATAACAATATTAGTAAAAATCCGAGCACCTATTCATAAACTTCAGTTCCATTTCATCTGCAGCTCCAAATATTGATTTCCGGAATAACCTATCAAAGAAAAGAACATATAATAAACCAAATGACCAACATAATTTAAACATGAAGATGTGAAGTTGATATTCAGGGACATAATTGAATAGTAAAATAACAGCTGGTAAATACTATTTGCAACACTGATGTAAATATCTTTTGGTTTATGGAAATAACAGCTAGTAAATAAAGAAAATTATTTTCTTTATCTTGTTTGGATGTTATAGAAATTCATATTAGAAAGAAAATAAATTTCAAAAATAATATTTTTGTTGTTAGGTTACCAAAGAAAAACTAATGAGAAAAAAATATGTCTTTAATACGTTAATATGCTCAATTTGATGATATTTTCTGTGCTAATTTGAGCCATTTGTGAGGAATTGGCATTTAAACTCATGAACGCCTAAAAAGCAAAGCAAAGTTCTAAACTCTCATCATCAATAAAAAGTAAATATCTTAATATTGTGGTTCTGTTGACACTAAAGATGAACCTAATAATTTTAATCTCTCATTCATACTCAAAGGATCCATTATAGTTTTCAATCATTATATAAACAATTAACAATCCAAATGACATTATATGAAAGTTGGGACTAGTAGTCGACAACCTCTAATTAGAAATGTCCATATTAACTAATCATCCGAAAAAACCCAACCCTTATTTCACGGATAGCTAAAGAGATTTATGCACCTTTTGTTTTCCACTTGTTTTTGGATGGAAAATATTTTTTTAAACACTAATATTTACACACCTATTTCCCACACTATATTTTCCCTTAACATTTTCTATCACAATATATATATATATATATCTTTCATTTTTTTTCCTTTCTCGTAATTTTTTTTTTAAGTTCAAGCACACCCTAAGAAATTTTTTGGATCTAGGAGAGTTTAAAGGAAAGGAAAAAAAATGAAGGAAAACACTTTTCCATGTTTTGATTACATGAAAAATCACAAAAAATATATATATATATATATGATGAAAAATGTATATTAGAATTTTCACATTTGAGGAAAGTGATTTTCCTTTCATTTTCTTTCATTTTATTTTTATTTTTTTCTCATTATTTGTCCTTTATTTAAACTTTCCTATAACCAAACATACCCTAAAAGCACAGGCATACATAATTTTATCGATGTAATGAATCACCTATCATCCCATCGAGCAAGACGGCAAGCCAGATGAGCAATGACTTCATGCACTGTTCTTGGCACATTATAACCTCCAGCAACTAAAAGCTCCTAAGAAAGAATGGAGAATCAATCAAATTCAAATATCCAACACAACCAGCTAATGAAAATTTCATATATTCTATCTGAAAGCAAGTCAAAAGTTGCTCGGGCCTGGTTTGGTTGGGCCTGAAATTCAAAATTAGAATTAAAAAAATCAGGTCTAATTCGAATTCTGATGTTTGGCATTAAACAAAATAACAATCCTAATTTCATGATTTAATTCCTTGAAATTGAAAAATAGTGTATGATAATTTTTTTATAAATTTTAGGTATATAGTAAAGAATGATAATTATGATAATGAAAATTATCTATCAATTAGATATGATAAAATTGAACAAGGAAAAACCAATTACATAAAATAATTTTCGGTTGTTTAAGTTATGCAGAGGTGGGCCAATCATAACTTTATTTTTAATTTATTTTTTAAAAAATTATTAAAAGTATTACGTTAAAACTTAAAAGCCAATATTCTAACAAAGAGTGCAGTGTTGCCTATAAAATATTATCTACATTAAAAAACGAGAATTTTAAAAAATTATATTATATTAAATTTTATACATTAAAAACTTAGAATTTATATTGTGTTACTTATTTTTTAAATTTTGTGCATAGATTAAAAAGTTAATTATACCCCAATTCTATTTTTCCTCTCAAAATTGTAATATTTATGCAATTAAAACAAAGTAGAATTCAAAATATGCCCAATTCCTAGAATTAGACTTACATTTACAAGCTCTAATTCCAATTCCGCAATCCAAACAATTCTTTTAATGATTTGACCAAGCATGGACTAACCTGGACTTCCATGACACCAAGCACATTTAATTTTGGAGATGATCCTTTTATGTGCATTGTCGTGATCAAGAAGTTTTGAGCTTGCCATGATCGTAGAACAACGGGTATGTCATCTTCATGGCAGAATGGATCACCGGCCGATTGCCCCAAAAGCTCAAACAACAACCCTCCAGCAACTCTAACAGGCACCTGAGCAAGACATAAATCACAATTGATAAGCATATAAATCTGATTCCAAAACAGACAATGATTTCAAATAAAAAAAATTCACAGTATCTACAACATACTATTCAGATTGCAATAGTATTAGGCTTCCCGAGATCGATATATTTTGATATCACAATAATATTCTGATATGTTGTTATATTGGTGATCTATCCTAATATATTTGCTAATATGGCATTATCAGTTTATGATTTTTAAGAAATATTTTCTCTAAATATATCCGATACCAATACAATTATCTAATATGTCTAATACCGATACTATTGCTACTGACACTAATATTGATATTTTCATCCATGTCTTCATCTATAAACACCATGCCTAATATATTTGCTATGGTGTAGATCAAATGGAAAAGGTAATCATAATCAATAAGGATGTCTAATAATTTTTTTTTTACCTATACTCGATGACGCTGATAAGAGATAGTTCAAATACATAACACAAACACTAGAGGAATATTTTGCTCTAGTATTTCATGAATTTCAGGCATTAAGTTTCATTATTAGATTAGAAATCACATACGTAATTTATGAAATTATATTTATAGGAGAGGATTTGGCAGTTAATGTGTCTCGGAAACTCAAGACACTACACTCGATACAAGTAAAGAGTGCAAGTGCATAAGGTTGTACTGGGATGGTCAAGGAAAACTGATTGTGTAATTCCCAAACTCATTTTAAGTATATATTTTATTCCAGTAGGGAGCATGGAATGCAATATCGATTGATATAATCAGTATTGGGCCAATATATCCAATATTCGTCTATCATCTCACAATTGGCAGGAATTTTTTATTTTCAATATATGCGATGCTATAATATACTATCCGATATGTTCAACACCGATATATGACCGATATTAATACCAATATTTTATCCATGGTGGGAAGTAAAAAATCTTTTTACTTACCCAACCACGGAGAAAACAAAAAGCGTTGTATGATATGCTTGTCACAAGCCCAAATCACTCGACATAGTTTTCCAACAAATAACATCATTCATCAAACCTACATGATCAAGATGTATAAGACCATTCAATAATACTACTCACTAATCAAGAGAACCTTTATGCAAAATAATGTGCTCATCCATAAATACCTCATAAAGAAGATACTTCATCCTCTCACTTATCAGGAAACTTTCATCTCTCAATGCAACACTAATAGCAGGGTGTAACCAATGAGCATTGCTGAGCCATGAGTTGATGTTTTGGTGGCTGGCATCCATGTGGCACCACCATATGGGACCCGCAGGCCGCTCGTAATAAGGAGTTGCTAACTCTGCAACAGTAACGTCATCTTCATCTTCCATGAAGTCAAGCTGCTGAGACGACCAACAAGAATCAACTTGAACCATTTGGACTAGTTCATAAATTCTAGCCCATCCAATGGGCACCCAATGACTTTCAGAAAATTGATTCGGTTGATAGGCTTGGCTTTCCGAGCACTCATTGAAGGCGGCAGCATGATCGGCCCCCAAATCCAGATGTGGCGGAGGCTCTTCTCTATAATTTCCATTTTGAAGATGGGAGTCAGCTATTTTGTATATAGATGTTCGCTTGTTCAAATTATCACCATTCAACTGCTGACTGGATGTGGACTTCGAAGATGGTTTTGACTTATATGCTTTTCGGCGAACTCGTTCATATTCGAATGCACAAATGAGTCCGTCTGTCCAAATATCTGTCTTATTCATCGAATCTCCATGAAATTGGTATCTTTGAGTTTCTGAGTTTTTTGTTTTGTTGATCATTGAAGTAGAGTTATCATTACACTTGCCACTCATTGTGATCTTCATTTAACCTTATGAAGTAATCAGTTCAAATCCTCAGTATATCAACACCCATGTAAAATATTGGTAATGAGACCCAAAAGAATCCAATAATATATCCTCTTACTGAAGAAACCATGTGGTAGTCCATGAAGAAGGATTCTGATGAAATATTACTTCAAATACTAAAGTTAGACAATTATATTGAGAGAAATGATACTCATACAGCTCATATGTAACTCTTTTACAACCAGCTTTCCATATATAGGTAAGGACGGTGGGCCCCTTTCAAATTTTCCTTTTTTCTTTTTTTTAAAAACCTTTTCTACCTATATATGGACAAGAGTTATAAAAAGGTCGTACATTTAACAATTCTCTGGCATTAAAATCATCTTGAATAATACTAATCAAGAAATTCATAGCAATTGAAGCCGCGGCAGTGAACCTGTATCATTACTTTACTATAACCACCAGCGGACAGCTAAAGTTCACTCATCATGGATTCAACTGAAATATTGAGAACAACAAAACAAAAGATGTTTAAATATCACTTTGTAATATCACTGCACAATGCAAGTTCTTTGTCATAGGGGGAACTCATCAGTCACAACCTCATGCAAGGTGCCAAACAAAAGCAAAAATATGCTTGCAAGAAAGGAAATCCCTATGTATCTCAACTTTATGACAATGCAGCAAAGCACACAAGCATGCAAACAAATCCATACACGATTAACTAACAATTGATGTATCCATGAAGGACAGAATATACTGTTCAGCGAAAAAAGCCCACAGGATACAAAAGTTGTTCCAGCCTTCCAGGATTAGTATCAAATACCGGCTGACACTTGGAATTTACCAATACAGTATTTATACCAATTAGTGCAGCTGTACCAAATCACAATAGTCTCGGGCAAAATAGCCTATATGGCTGACATAGAATTTTTAAATTATCTTACTGCTTTTCGCTCTCTACCACACGCCCACATGCATTTCTCAGTTTTTTGTCTCCAAAACTGCCACATGCGTTTAATTTACATGATAAAGCAGCAAAGTAGCCAACTTCTGTATAATCAAGCAGGAATATAATTTGAAAAAGGTCAGGTGGACAGGCAAAGAAACAAAACCATTTAGCAGCAAATAAAATTCACTATGTAACTAGAGTAAAAACATAGCATGACATTTGCACATCAGAAATATGATTATAACAAGGACATCAAACAACTAGCTCCCATAGGAACTTCTCAGGATTGGAGCAGAGAGGTAAGGGAAACATGCATGGATGCTGCTGCGTTAGGTGAAACTATTGGACAGAGCATGGAAGAAACTTGTCTATTGAAGGTATGAGTTAAGATGTTGAATTTAAAAAAAAAGAATCTACACTCACAAAGATTAGGATGAAGTTGAGAATTGTTCCAAGGATAATGCAGAAAAAAAAAAAAAAAACTAATCAATTGGAAGAATCTGAGGAGATGTTGAACAAAGCAACTGACCAGTTTACAAATACAACTGATTTCTGGGAAGGAATTTGATAAATAAACCCAGAGGAAGAAAACTTATCATAACAAAGCAAGCTCCATGGCCGGGCATTTTAGCCAGAATGCCGCAAATTATTACGCTTATAAAAAAAAAGTAAATTCAAGAAGCCCTCCTTAGCTTGTAGTTGCTGTTTTCTGGAGGGGCAGAATGGTAATTCTGCAGCTCTAAGGTCTTACTTGATTTTAAAAGCTGCTAGAACTATTTTCTTTTGGGTTACATGAGTTTGTAAGTCAGTGCCTTTAGGGTATAGTTTAGGGTCATGAGTGGATATGGGCCTTGTTTTATTCCTGTGGGGGTCTAACTCAAGAATATGATTTTTGTTTCTGAGTCCTAATATTCCATAAGTGGATAATTATATTTAAAAATTTATTTAGTTTCCTAAATCGGAGCCCTCAGAGAGCAAGGAACTAATAGCCTATATAAACAGTTGTAACATCTAATTTTTTCAGAGAATTTAAAGTTCAAGACTGACTGCAGCAATTTTCATTCACCGAGTTCTGTGATGCAGTTCAATCTCAGTTGTGAGTTCTAAAATTCGATGAGTGATTTCTGGATTAGTTTATTGTCTTCTTTCTTTCACTTACCACAAAACCCTAATAGCCAAATCCCAGTTCTAATTTCATCTCTTAAAACCCTAATTAACTTTAACCAAGAAAACCTAAGCAACTTCCAGTTTGTCATTACTAACCCCTTTACATTCTAGGTCAATCTGTATCACCTCTTCAAAAGTTGTCCATGAATATTGAAATAAATCTTCCAATGGTATAAAAATCTCTTGGTTGTTCTCCCTTGATTAGCTTTCACTGAAATAAAAAGTTTTAAATTTCCTTAAATCTGCAAGCAACCAACTTCAGATAAGGCACATCTTCTCTACAAGGTCTCTGAGTGCCATCATCAGCTGTCAAGCTTCCAACAGATGCAGATCTGACTAGAATTTATTTCTATACAGTATAGGAAATAAATCACCACCTTCAAGGATATCAACCCGCCTCATTCTCTTGCCACAACATATTACTTAGGAGGCCACAATTTTGGCAGATCATCCTCCTCCACTGCTCCTTACCTCCAGCATGGCCTTCATCTCCATTCATTTTCCTCAAGTGACTCCCACATCAACAGTTGGGAGTGTCTGAAATATAACAAGCCCCTTGTAATTTTGTAGTCCATCCAACTGAAGTTCCAAACTGCACCCAAATGCGCATGCAGAAATTCTCCTTACTCCCATGTCCCCACTTTGCTTCTCTACTGCCACCCCCCTCCCAAAAAAACCCATCATATGTCAATTGGATTCAACATGAGGATTGCTTTGATTATTTACAAATTGAAGGCTAATTACAAGGCCCAAGATCAGCCAATTATATTTATATGAATCAAATCCACATAAGGAAGCTACAACGGTATTTCTCAATATACAACATTAACGGTTTTAATAACAGAATTATCCCATAAATAGATTGACAACATCCCCCTCAAGTTGATCTTGATCGATCAAGACACATTAATTTGCCCATAAGAAATAGATGATGCTGTCAAGTCATGGCCTTGATAAAAATATCAGCAATCCAGATGTTGGGTTAGGCTCAAGCGATAAAATTGGTCATCGTTGTTCATACACAGTCCTGGCTTAAATTGTTTCAAATGAGGAAAAGCAAGTGTAGGGAAGGATTTATCATGAATAGGAAAGATGGACTGATTTTTAAAGAAAATGACAAGATGAAAAATGTGAAATATTTCAGAACCCATATCATAGCAAACACAACCTTTATGTGAAATGCCATATCCTACAAAGGCATAGTTAATAGATTGGACTATTAGTTTGTGGCAACCCGTACCCGAATCATTCAACCTGGCCTAAATTGACCACATGGAAATAATCAAATCATAAATACTCATCATAAAACTACCATAAATTAAATATCCTTCATATCGAAATAAGAGATAACATAAATATCCATACAAAATAAAATGAAAGCAAATACAGTCCTGACACACTATCCATTATTTATCAACACTTAAAAGAAAACTCTCATTTCTCATTATTATGCTTCTAAACTTTGAAATCATCTCTTAATATGAAATCTTCACAAGAATAAAATGATCTCTGCTAATATGCTACCAACCAGCTCTAATCTAAAGTTAAGAAAATGCAAGAGTGAGTCAAATACTCAATAAATAATATAACCAATAATACCAAAAATCAATAATATAACTCGAAAAAAAAGAAACATCAATATACAAAAGAATAACAATTTGCAAGCAATTATCAACTATTTGAGACTTCATGCCACCACGACACACAAGCTACCGAACAGCTATCAAGGGTTCCACCGAAACATAATAATAAAAGTAACAAAGAAAAAAAAAGAACATTTAAAAGATTCTCAATATTAATTTTTAAAAATTCATTTTTAATTTTTGAGACCATTTTATTATATATAAAAATGAGGTTAAATTGACTATATTTATTTGAGTGATGG
>JAOVVI020012417.1:0-12251 GCA_028571085.2 Nepenthes alata | reverse complement strand
ATTTTTATTCATTTTTCTATATTTGTAAAATGATAAAAATGTTTCTCTTTCAAAAAACAGCAATCAATATGGGGAGAGTTTTTTCTCCTACATGCAATTTCGTTTAGTCGGTTTTGAGATGTTTATGAATCAGAAATATAAAAAGGAGAATGGTAATTGGTTTCAAAGCCTGCAGGTATCAGCTATTTATGCAATGAAAATACCGGACAAACCTGTAGCAAAATACGGGTCGATAATAGATTCAAAAGAAAAGGATTCAATCCTTGGTTAGACCCACATCTCTTTATGGAAAGATAGAATGCTGTCGTGTAAAATCTAAGATCATCCCAATTTTTCTTTTGCTATGCCTATAGCTTAAAAAACCAACTCTTTGGTACGCCTATTTAATCATTTGTATGTTTCTTTTGCCTCTTTCTTTAACTTCGTTCTTTTATCAGTTGCTTGAAAGGATTGTTTAACCATGAATGGATGTTGCTGGAGCACAGCTGACATGGGTCGATAATGAAACTTTTTCTTCTGCCCACTTCATACCTGAATGATCTTATCAAAATTTCGTTCTTTTTTACAATAATGTTCTGGCAATTAAAGGAGAGCCTAGATACAACAGTAAAACTATCACCGTGTAAACCGGTAGTCACAAGCTTAACTTTGGAAAATAACATTTTGCAAAATATAATATATGACTGTATATAATAGACCCAATATTAGTTTGATCTTTCTTTGAACCCGCTCTTAGCAGATAATTTGTTAACTAGATTGCCTCTTACTGCATATATATATATATTTATTTAAAAAATCTGTTCATATGCAGTTTCTAGACAAAAGAATTCAGAATAAACTTATATTGTAATATCAATTTTACTTAATATTTTAACAAATTGTCATGTAAAATTCTAAAATTAATTGCCATTTTTAACTTTTTATAATTCTAGAGTTTGTTGGGCATTATACGTATGGCAATATACTATAGATTAAATTGATGTAAATAAAAAGTGTCTTATTTTAACCAACCGATATTTACACAAAAGCAAGACTTCTGTAATAGAGATTGAGATTAGAAGTTTAACGGAAAAATTGATATTGTTGGTTCTATTCTCTCCCGTTATTTTACAAATTATATTATAATATTAATTCTATTCTATGCCCTAATTTTTTTTCCAAATCAATATTGATATTTATTTTAATGTTTTTATATTTTAAAATTTTTGGACATTATATATGTGTTAATATCAATTTAAAAATAAAGTTAATTTGACTTACATTTTATATATTACAAAATTAGTGCAAATGTTCATCATAAAATTAAAAACATAAAAAATTGAGAATTAAATTTTAAAAAATAAAATTCATACGATATTTTTAATAGAATTTTTGATTATTCAACTTCATCCGCTCTTTTTTTTTTTTTTTTTGGTGAATAATACATGCTACTGATATATCATGGGTATATTGTTTACTTAACAAAAAAAAAAGTATATATTGTTGTAACGGGCTGAATTGTGGCCCAAACATTGTGTTAAACTAAGCCAGGCCCAGTATTGTAAACCTCATGCCGAGGTCCATAGCGTTACAGTTTTCTTCTATCCACCTCTTCACTGATATTTTCAGATTCTGCACCTTATCCACCTCTCCTCAAACCCTGCAAAAACCCCTTTTGAGCCATCAGTCATCAATGGCTCTAGCATCTTTCGAAACAAAGCATTACGGATTTCATTTGTAATTCTCATCTTTACACATCTCGAAAACTCACTTCTAAGCTTTCGTTCTCTCTTCCCATGGACCTCTCTTCTCGCTTCAAACCCCACCCACCATCATCAACATGCGACCTGTCCTTCGCCTCGTCACTCTCCCCTCTTTCACTCCAGATTCATAAAAAAACTCACAAAATAAGGCTAACTATTTGCCCACAGCATCAGATTTTTGCAGTAGCTATAGACCCTCAAGAATTGCCCAAAACAAGCCCTCAGAGACTACTCAAGGAGCTAGCGGAGCGTAGGAAGGTCATTTCCCCGAAGAGGACGGCACCGCCTAAGAAGTTTATACTTAAACCTCCAATCGATGATGCGAAATTAGCCCAAAGATTTCTGAATAGTCCCCAAATGTCCGTAAAGGCATTCCCATTATTGAGTTCTTGCTTGCCTTCTTCGCGGCTTAACAATGCCGATAAGACCTGGATTGATGAATACATGCTCGAAGCTAAGCAAGCTTTGGGGTACCCTCTAGAACCATCGCACAGTTATGGGGATGATAACCCTGCGAAACAATTCGATACCCTGTTGTATTTGGCATTTCAGCACCCGCATTATGCGTCTTGTGAGAGAGTGAATGTGAGACATGTGAGGTCTGGGCATTCCAGGTTGATGTTTCTGGGGCAGTATGTGCTTGAATTGGCACTGGCTGAGTTCTTTTTGGTGCGGTATCCGAGGGAGTCTCCAGGGCCGATGAGAGACAGAGTGTTTGGGTTGCTTGGGAAGAGGTACCTGCCCAAGTGGATTAAGGCTGCTAGCTTGCACAATTTGGTATTTCCCTATGATGATATCGATAAACTGAAGCGAATGGAGCGTGAGCCGCCAGCAAAGTAAGCTTTAATTGTGTTATTCAACTGCGTTTGCAGTTGTCTATCCTCCTAGATTATCATATTTCCTTAAATTCATTAGTCAAATTTTTGTGGGTGCTGCAATTTTCTCTACTCACTTGATCATGTTCCTTAGCACCGAAGTGAAATCATAAGAATAATGGGAATTTCACCTTGGAATTGTGTCCCTATTTTAGTGGCTTTATGAAATGCCGAGAACAAGTATGGTAGCAATTGCATGTTCAGAAAATAGGCTGGTGATGGCTCTGTGGTCGCTTAAGTAATGTTAGTGCAGCTGGGAGTATCAAGCTCTATACAACATTGTAAAATTTCTAAAACAGCTAGGTGGGTGGAATATTCTTTGTTGTGCTTGTTATTGGATGAATTAATGCATCAATTGTGCAAGGAATGGAACATGCATTGTGCAGAAAGAGGGTTTTTCATTGTCATTTTTGTTTGGGTGGGTTGGGGACTGATATTTACAGTTTATGTGAACCTTTTTCTTTGGAGTCATCTTAAGTCTGATTCTCATTACTTTGGATGGATTATTTCTTACCTCATATCTACGACACATACATGGCAAAATCAGGCTTAGCTGATCTTGTTAGAGAAATGGACTAAAAAGTTGTGATTACTGGCATCCTTTTGAGAATGGAAGCGCTGTTTTCTTTGGGTTACTTGATGGATTTGATGACTTCATGAGATGATGTAGATGTGCTTTGACTTGATCGATTGCACTCATAGAATAGCATCCTAGCATGCGAGTACAGGAAGGTCATTTTTGACAGAGCCAATTGCCTTTGCTAACCTAATGATTTATGTTTCTTTCCTATTTCAGTTATGTTGCACTGGGTGCTGGTTATTGTTAAGTTTGGTTAGTAATATGAGAATGTTGGTTTGAAATATTGAGTAATTACCTTTAGTTTTGATTTTGTCAATTTTATTAGACATTCTGACAGCCACTACTAGTAAATCATCACTCTTGTCAGCCTGGAATTTCGCCCCTAGTCAATATCGATTTGAATCTTATGCTTGTATCCCCATTGGCAGGTCGGTTTTCTGGGCTCTGTTTGGAGCTATATATTTGTGCTTTGGTATGCCAGAAGTTTATCGTGTACTTTTTGAAGTGTTTGGGATGGACCCGGATGATGAGGAATGCCAACCAAAATTAAGAAGGCAACTTGAAGACATCGATTATGTTTCTCTGGAATTGGAAGGTAGAAAGCTCACCTGGCAAGATGTTGCTTCCTACAAGGCAAGTCTTATCCTATATTTATGAACCCAAACATTTCTATAGTGAATGAGGGCAAATATGATGCCCGTAGTCTAGTTGCTGAAGTATAGGCTCCTCACATCCCCCCCCCCCCAAAAAAAAGAAAAAGTTAAATGAAAACAGAAGAAAATTGGGAGTGTCATTTCTTCCACAACTGAAAATCCTTTTACCTATCATACGGCGAGTATTGGAGCATGCATGAGTCTAAAAGGTCTAACATCGAATAATTAAGAAAGTTATCGAGTCTTAAAGTTTGTGTTGGCCTGTAATTGAATAGTTTATGCTTGTAAGTTGAGATGGTTTGCAACACATGCATGTAAGGTGATGCTCATGAGTGTAGGCTAAGTTTTTTAAGTTCTCCCAGATGGGCCAGATCCCAACTTGTATTGGAGCCAATTGTTCAAGACGTAGACAAAGGTGGGTCCATAAATGGGCATTTGATACGTTGTTTGGAGTGGTGAGCTTGTGCAAACTTGTGGTGGTTGGTTGTCAAATGAATTCGATCCATAAGCATGCTTGGAGTGGTGTTGCACAATTTGTGTTCTAGGGAATGATGCAGCTCTCCAAATTATAAATGCTAATAGATGTGCTATGGAAATATAAGAAACGGCAGCATGCACGGAGGAGTGTTGCTGTCCCAAGGAGCTGCTGCGGCCGCTTGGTAATTGAAGGAGAGAATTTGTTAGTTTCCAGGAAAAATAAATACATGGCTACTGGAGCCACTTCAGCCGCATAAATTTCATAATGACTCATCTCATTTGTATTTCAGCCCCTCCCCTATAAATAAAGTGGCTTTGTCCATTAGGGTAGAGCACACTAGAGAGAAGAAAAGAGTAAGATTGCAAGCTTCAACTACAATGAGAGTGTGATAGTCCTCTTGTTGGTGAGTATTCTAAATGAGTGATTTCCTCAGATTATCCAAAAGTAAGTGAGTCCCTTTGTAAGGTAAGAGATTCCTCAAATATGTAACCAAAGTTATACAACCTATCCCTTTTATTATTATTTATTATATTTAAATTTATAGTAGCTCCTGTATTTTGTCTGGCATCAGGGAAGGTTCACTGTGAATGAGACTCACACCTAAGAGAGGATTTGTTAGAGTATTGATGTGTCTTAGAAGTCACACATAGGAGAATTAATAAAATTTATAGTTGTTGTTTGTATTGGCCCATAATCTTGTAGACTTTTGGACTAAGATAGTGCCCAACATTTGCAAGTTTGGCCCTACTTTTGTGTATATAGGTTGGGTTGTTCGACTCCCTCCTTGCTCTTCCCTAGATCCCATGAATAGGGTTATGGCACCTGCAAGTGAAACTCTCCTCCCTCCCTCGTGGCAACTTGGAGGGTATAATGGAAACAGGGGTGGGTGTGAGATGTGCACGAAGTAGGGGGGAAAAAGGGACTCATGTTAGGCTCAAACTTTCCTAATGTTTGAAATGTTGATATCATTTCTGTGAATGGTCAATGGTAAGAAACAAAGACACTCTGGGGCTAAATCAGTGACTGACACTTGTCCCAGTTTTTTTTTTTTTTTAATTTTTTAAAACCCTGGTGCCCTCCAACACATTCGGGCATATTTTGTACATGCTGGGAACACATTTAGACATGTTTTGGACACGCTTAGATATAATTTTTATTAGAAATTTTACTTATATTTTATATCTTTTAGCAATTATAAAGTATAAAATGATAAATTTAAAATACAAATATTGACTAATATATAAAAATTTGCTATATTAAATCGTGTTTTAGTTTATTAATTATATCATAATTGCTCTACATAATAAGTTGTTAAAGATGTTTTAACATACCTCGTTTGTGTTAATTCAATTACATACTTTTCTATAAATTTTTTGGTTGTATAAAAAATATGCATATTTATTACTAATTACTATAAAATAGTATTTTTTATTAATTAAAAAAGTAAAAAATTTATAATTTTAGTTAATGGGTTCCTAACATGTCATGTTATCATTTATAGAAAGTGTGTTACGT
The DNA here is from genome assembly GCA_028571085.2 of Nepenthes alata. Classification (NCBI taxonomy): domain Eukaryota; kingdom Viridiplantae; phylum Streptophyta; class Magnoliopsida; order Caryophyllales; family Nepenthaceae; genus Nepenthes; species Nepenthes alata. The sequence goes on along the minus strand of JAOVVI020012417.1, from coordinate 6,408 downwards.
GTTATTGTCGTATTATGTTCGTGTCCATGCTTATTTGTTCAAATGGTTGACAAATTAATTGCCATCATGTGGTTGTATTTCAAGCTCATAATATTTGAAGGTCAGCCCAAGGGTGGAGCGTATCGTTGGGTTTCAATTACCTAGGGATAGAGACTTCGAAGTTGTAGGCTCTAATAAATTAGATCCAGAGTCATTCTTCTCCTATCCTCTCAGGAATTTGAATTTTCAAATGCGCAAATGAGCAATCTCTAGGGTTCTTTCTCTTATACCCTGTACATAAGATGACAACAAAAGTTGCTACCCCGCAATTTAAATTGACTGGCATGAAGTCAATAGATGATTTGCTATTTGTTTTTTGGTTTCTTGGTAAGAGCATATATATATATATTGTTAGTATGATTATGATTTGCTACTCAAGTTATGACATAATGTTCCCATACAAATTATGAAGTCCTAGTCAAGGTCTAGGGATCCCTATAAGTGATGTGTGATTTAGGGGAGTTAAGGGTACTCCACGTAGCTAAACAGCATCCTCTGTACCTTTGTGCTTCCACACAGAACTTATAAATAATGGACCAGTGACAGAACCAATTGAAGCAGTGGGTCACTAATTACATGGCCGTATTTTGTAATAATTAAACTTTACTTAAGTTAGAGTTAACTTTTTCTAGACTTTGGTTTTGTAATATCAACCTTATTTTCTGATAACACTTTTTAATCTGTGTTATGTTAAAAAAGAATTGAAGTAATATTTTACAAACCATATTCTGTATTATCTTTTAAACCGCATTTCTGGGGTGGTCCTACATTGAGGGAATTTGAATCTGTCCCAATTCCAATTTTCAGGGTTTCATTGGCAGTAAGATGATAAAGAGTAGGAAAGGGAGCCGTACGCAATGGTAAAGTTGTTTTTGTTTGACCTAGTGGTCATGATTTTGAGTCACGGATAGAATTATAGGCGGAATGGGGATTGTAATTCTTTCTATTTTTTGAGGTATAATGACAAATCGAGTTCAAGACCTCTACAAAGATTATACCATAGGTTAAGGGCTTTCTTGAGATCCAAAAACTGTCTTCTATATAATGCAATGAAAGAGCGCACGCTATATACCTTAAAGTGGTTTGACACTTTTCCGAACCTCAAGCATAGCAGGAGCTTCGTGTATCATGCCCTTTTTTAAACGAGCATTTCACATTTCCCTTTTGCTGTGAATCAACCATTGACAAGCTTGACTATGGAGATTGGCATCCAATTGCAAGGAGCATTTTCTTGGTGACCTAAACTGACAAACAATGGGGTCGCTGGTTCACCAATTGGACTGGTTGGTCCTCTCCAAATTGTATGACTGTCATCCAGACCAAGGTTCACAAAGGATCCACGGTGGGATGCCATCATGATCCTCATTCCATTTTCAGTGGAGCTCTTACATTGTAGCCATGTTAAGTTAGTCTTTATCCAATTCCTTTTCAATAAAAGCAATGGAAAAATTATCATATTGGTATTGTCCAAGGCTGTGTTGATGTATCGGATGTCTCATAATCATATCAAAATGAGTTATGTTCTAAAATTTGACTATTTTTTAATTATCTCTTTACCTATGGAAGAGTTTTGGTAAATGTTGTCAAAATTAACATCGATATTCTTCTAGGTCATTAAAAAATAATTTAACGATATTGAGAATATATAAGTTTTATACCTCTATAAAACACGTGTATTTAGAATTCTTAGAAGATTTAGATATATATAAAACGTATGGATTTAAGCTTCCAAAAGTGAAACAAAACAAAAAGAGGCTAATACATATTGGCTAATATATCACCATATGTCCAGTATTTGCGCATCTAAACCTTCTTTGGCCTACTAGTCTTCTACCTGATGAAGCACTTAAATGGAGAGGGGGATTTATTCCAGAAAGTCACCATTCCTGTTTTAACACGTACTGCCCCTTTAAGTCAAATGGTCCTGCAAGAACCAATGAAGCTTGAATCCAGTAGTTTCAAGAGTCCAATTGTTGAAGACCAACAATAAGGTGGCACCCCTTAGGAAACCAGCCCAGGGGGTTATCTAACAAGTCAATTATTTGAAGGTTTATATGTTGGGACCTTGTATAAAAATATTGGTATCAATACTAGTTGCTTTCATATCGTTATCGGACATATCAGATAATGTATATTGATATTGGAGGTAGCGGGTGAAAAAAATTTCTGAAAATTATAAACTAACAAGACTTTATTGGCCTATATATCACATTATGTCTTCAATGCGTAACATATTACAATATTTTCACCATGTTAGTAGGTTTAATACTGATATATATTTGCCGATATTAATATCTATAGTGTGGACTGCCTAGTTTTTAAGCAGTCAGGTTAAGATGGTCTAACTGCTGCCTGTTCAGCCAGTTAATTTAGTGTATGCTGGGAATAACTATTGAGTATTTAAGCTTATGAATTGTTTGAATGAATTTTTCTGATGTAAGCTTTTCATGCTTACAGCCTCCCGAGGATGCTCTTTTTGCACACCCAAGGCTTTTCAGGGCTTGTGTGCCTCCCGGGATGCATCGGTTCAGAGGAAACATATGGGATTATGACAGCAAACCGCAAGTGATGCAAGCATTGGGTTATCCTTTGGCAATGACAGATAGAATTCCAGAGATCACAGAAGCCCGAAACATTGAGCTTGGACTTGGGCTTCAGGTAATTATTTAATCCATGTGTGCCATCAGCTAAAGTTATTTATTAAGCGTGAGATATACGATACTTAAAAGGTAGGTAAAATGTATTATTCGTGAAAGAATATGAGTTAGTTATGATTGAAGGAAAGAAATGAAAATTTTGGAGTGAGATGATAAAAGTTATTTAGAATTGCTTGTACGCTAAAGTAAATGGAATGGCCAAACAGAGCCAACCCCATTTAGCTGGACATAATAACTACTTTATATTTAACATCAACGACAATAGTTTTAGAGCAAATCACTGAAAGTAACAATGAATTTTCAGCAAATCAATTAAATATCCCCGCAGTGTTCTGTATCTTCTTGATTTCATGTTTTTTTTCTTTCTGTTGGAATGCAGCTTTGTTTCTTGCACCCATCAAAGCACAAGTTTGAGCATCCTAGGTTTTGCTTTGAACGGTTGGAATACCTTGGCCAAAAGATCCAGGTAATTCTCTCCCTGATTTGTGCAATCATGTTTCCAGAAAAAAGAAATACAATTTATCTCATGCATTTGCAACCCACCTACAGCTCATTCTCTTCATGTAGAGTTCATTCTTATTTTCTGATTTTGTTTTTTTAAATCTCAATGGGTCATACATATAGAAAGTGAGTTATTGCAAACAGCTGGAAAATCCAGTATTGCTTTTAGAAAACCTTGTAAAATAGTAAAAATAAGAAGAACATCGTTGCCCTTTTCTCGAGTAGGAAATAACACACTGGACTTCTGGAACTTCTGAATGTCTCGAGCTTGGAAAACACATGTAGTTGTATACACTTGAAAAGCTTATTGTTGGACATATATCTTATCAAAATAGGGTTCGGTTCAGACTCGAAGCAGCTTTAGATAAGAAATTATGATGGTTAACTTGGGTCAAGCTAGGTTAGGCCTACTTACTCGGGTGAAAATTTGTAATTATATCCATCTATAAAAAAAAAAAAAAAGGGGTTAAGTTGGGCCTGTCCATTGATTTTTTATTTTTATGTTTATGTGCTTTTTATTTTTAAAATTTTATATTTATATGAAAATATCATAAAATATAAAATGTATCAAAAAATATAATTTTTAGATAATAAAATCTTATCTAAAAATAATAAAAACATTAACTAAAAATATTTTATATGGATAATCCATGCATAAAAAAATTATTAATTAGAAAAATATGGTTTATCGAAATTATTTTTTAAGCTTAGTGTTCATCTAAAATTAAAATATATTTAAAAAAATAATAATAATTCACCCATGCTCACACATGCTTCCAACATCTTATTTTAGGATCTGGTGATGGCGGAGAAATTGCTAATGAAGCATCTCGATGCTCCTGGGAAGTGGCTCCAAGAGAGGCACCGCCGGCTTCTCCTCAACAAGTTCTGCGGGAGATACTTGAGAGAGAAGTATTTACATCGGTTCATCGTCTACTCCGAGCAGGTCCAAGACACGTACGAGCACAATCGGAGGAGGAGGAACCCGGCCACGACTGCGGTTCAGCAAGCCATTCACGGCCTCTCTTATGCCGTATACGGCAAGCCCGACGCGAGACGGCTCATGTTTGAGGTCTTCGACTTCGAGCAAGTCCAGCCTAAACCCCTATGAATGCTGGTTTAACCTAATTTTGATGTAGATGAGGGTTTTATTTTCCAATTTTTTTTTATAACTTCCCTATTTAATTCTGTATTTAATATAACAGAAATGTACTTGGATCCTCTGGTTCAGATGGATGATGTATATTATTAGACGTATGTATTCTTTGATTCATGCGCCCCCGTAAGTTTTATGAAAATTTTTGAATTCCAATTTTGATATTCTAATCTTTTTTTCCACTTTGTAAGTTTTTTTTATTTATTTATATCTTTTGGGTAAAAAACCGGTGTCCATTTAATCGTGTTTATTTTATTTGGTTGTATTAGAAATAATCTTTATTTTTCAATTTTAATTTCTATTAATAATTAAAAGCAAAAATGTCAATCCTTTAATATAAAAAAAGTTTAAGTTTTACTTATAATTTTATTAAAAATTTTGTGATTAATTGCGGTCAACTAATTTTTAATAAATAAGGTTCTTCAAATTGTTAACACCGCTTGTATAAATAATATATTTTATAAGAATGTCATATGCCAATTTAAAATGTCATATTTGATGAATCTTTGATTTAAAATAAGTATATCTAATTCTATTTTTTGATTTATTATTTAAATATTTTTTTATTTTGGTTTAATTGTAAGTGTATGTCACTCTTTTTGTTATTTTAAAAATATTATTATATATATATTTATTTTTGTTGAATATTTAGAGATTTTGTTTTATAAAGTATAAATCTCATAGGATTATTTTAATATTAATTAAATTAATTAAATAGAAATTTTTTAAAATTAATTAAAATTTGTATCAAAATAAGTTAAATCAAGTATCATATAACCTAGGTCTGGGCGCATTTTAGGTAAATATTCACACTTAAAATTTAATCAAGCAACATACGTGTGTATTTATAATGAAATGTTAGTACATGATATGCTCCTAAAAGGAGCTAGTACGTGGTATAATTAGCCTTTGTGCTAATACAAATTTGATTGGTATATATGTATTAATTTTTTATAAATAGACTATTTTGTTGACTATTAACTCATTTTTATAGGACTTTTGATAGAGAAGCAAGAAAAAAATGATGAAAAAAAGAAAAGATAAAGAGAGAGAAAGAAGAAAAATGAGGAATTAATGTGAAATCAAGAGGAATTAAGTAAATGTAAGTATATCTAAATTTTTTCTTTACTTATTGTTATTTAATTTTTATTTTTTTAAAATTTTTTTATTTCAAATACTTACAAATATATTATTTTTATAATTAAAGAGATTATAATTTATATGTATGTGATTCACTTCCATTTAATAAAATTGATAAAGTATATATGATAAAATCATACAAATAATATTTTAGTACTAAATTTTTGTATTTATATTTTTACATGTTTTAAAATATTATATATATGTTTTTGCATATATTACATTTTCATATAATTGTTCATACATATTTTACATTTAAAAAAAATTGATGAAATTATATAAACTATATTAACTTTAAAAAATCATAGCTTTGATGGGTACACCAATAATGGGCTGGCCCAAAGAGAAGTCAACGTTCTTACGGCCCACTAAAGAATGCGGGCCCAGAAACTTGAAAGCCCAAAAATCGAAACGGTCAACGCAGGCGTTGACCGTCTGGACGGCAAACTTGCTTGCAGGCGGTCAACTCGATGTTGACCATCGTGCGAAGCCAAACTGGGCCTTTAGAAGTTTTCCTACAGTAATGGGCTCATTCCGCTATGGCCCACGGCCCATCAGTAGATCGCTGGCGGTGCTCCCTTCGTTCACCACGAAGGCGGCCAACTTGCTCGCAAGCGGTCAACTCGATGTTGACCGTCGTGTGAAGCCAAATTGGGCCTTTAGAAGCTTTCCTACAGTAGTTGGCCTATTCCACTATGGCTCACAGCCCATCAGTGGACCGCCAGCCGCTCTCCTTTCATCCTTTGTGAGGGCGGGCAACACTCCGACGGTCAACTCAGACGTTGACCGTCCTCCCCTTGCACATTGGGCCCAAATAACGCCTTTTTACAGTAATTTGTCTACTCTGTTTGGGCTCACGACTCATCCGACGGCCAACCACAGCCTTCCGCGTGTCTTTCACGATTCTAAAAGGAT
>JAOVVI020012415.1:0-12252 GCA_028571085.2 Nepenthes alata | reverse complement strand
TTTATTTTATCAATACTATTTTTTTAAATGTGTCAGACGTTATTGCGTATTGGGCCAAAATCCTCCTATTTGCTTGCAAGGGAAGACCTATAATTATATACTGATGTGTCTTATATATTTTGACTTTTTATACCTTTCTATTACAATTGGACCATTTTTCGGGGTCATTAGCCTAAAGTTGGGTAAGTTGAATTAGTTATCTTCCGAGTGCATCTTTCCTGATGAGCTTTTTAATTCTGTATCCTTTTATATTCGGATCTGATATGCGTACGGTCCCAACAATATATATATATATATATATATATATATATAGGCAAATAAGTTGTAAAATTGAGATAAATATCTTCTTATTTACCTAACATCACAATTGAATTAACGAACCCTAATGTTTTTTTTAAAAAATAGTACAGATAATCAAATTTACGACCAAAAAGCCCATAGCAATTAAAAAGGAAAAACAAAAAATCGCGTTAGAGACGTCGTTTCCCATCACCGTCCTCCCACATTCGTGGTTTCTGGACCGCGGTGTGGTGTGAGTAATAAGCAATCAAGTTGGAATAAAAGACAGCAGCGACGCAGGCTTTGGTGTTAGATTCATTGCATTTGCATTCTCATATTCAATTTGAATTTATTTACTTAAAAATAAAATAAAAATATCAGACCCCACCTTCGCAATCCTCCACCTTGATAAACCCCCTTTTGATAAGAGCCGCCTACGTTGAAGAATAAACAATACCATTCATTCCCTCTACCCTTCTCTTCTCCTCTCCCTCGATCTTTCCCCTTTTTTGCCCTCTGTGACAGGGTTTCTCAATGCTCTTTTCCTCCTACATCCAGTCTTTCTCATGAATTTTGGGCATCAGGACTATATACATATTGTTTTTGCTTTGGCTATCTTGGTTCTTGGAAGTTTCGATCTGGGTTTTGGGATTTATCCCGCAAATCAGCTCTGTTTTTGCCTCTTTTCTGAGGTTTTCCAGCTATTGAGATGTCTCAACTCGTCAACTACAGTGGTAAGATTCCGATCCCCCTTTCTTGCGCTTAGTTCTTCATTTTTTTTCTTATTGCTGAATTTAGGGTTCTTTAGATTTTCACTTTAGATTGGTTGAATTGGGTTGGGGTTAGATGAAGTGATGTCAAATTTTTAGCTGGAATTTGTGATCTGATGATTTTGTTTTGATACTCGGTTGCGCTTGGGTGCGTGCTTGGATCTATGTAGCATGAATTGTCTGTTATTTGAAAAGGGAATAAGAAATTTTTTGAGATTTGTGTCGCCGGTGATTGTGAATCTATTGGGCATGGACTGATTTCTCTTCGTAGTTAGTATCTTCATTTTGTACCGATTTTTTTTTTTATTGATTCTAACTTTTTCATGTGCTAAACTTCAAATTTCTTGTATAATATGTTGGATATATCTGAGCTAAGTTGATTGGGAAGAAATGAATTTGTTTTTGTTTGGATAATTGAGAGTAGGTTTTGATCCGAACTGACTTTTAATATATTTCTTCAAGAAATATATTGCAGTTGGCTGAAATTTGTAGCTGATTTAGTTTCTTGTTCTGGGACTACAGGAGATGAGGAAATTTGTCATGGGGGATCAATATACTCAAACCCCAAGGAAGATGGCCTCTTTTTGTCTGTTGGTTGCCATACAGATTTTCTGTACTTTCCTCGCAAGAGGGCTCGAGTCAGTGCCGAATTTGTTATCAGTGGAGAGAGATTTGAGAACAAGAAGCAGGCCTCTATTGATATTCTACCAGATGAATGCTTATTTGAGATCTTTAAGCTGTTGCCCGGAGGTGAAGAAAGGAGTGTCTGTGCTTGTGTATCAAAGCGTTGGCTTATGCTTCTGAGCAGTATTCCGAGGGCTGAGTTATCTAGCAGCCAGTCTTCGGAGAGTAATCGTGTGGGTGGAGATGCTGCTGTTGATTGTGTTAAGATAGCGACAGATGCTGAGGATCTGGAAACCGAGAGTGATGGTTTTCTTACCAGGACCTTGGATGGAAAGAAAGCCACAGATGTCAGACTTGCTGCCATTGCTGTCGGAACAGGTTGCCGAGGAGGTTTGGGCAAGCTTGTGATTAGGGGAAGCAGTTCCGGCCATGGAGCCACAGATCTTGGCCTGAGGGCTATCGCCCGTTGTTGCCCATCTTTGAGAGCTGTTTCTCTGTGGAACCTTTCTTCCATTGGAGATGAAGGTCTCATTGAGATTGCCAGCCGATGCCGGAGACTAGAAAAACTTGACCTTTGCAAGTGTCTGGCTGTTAGTGACAAGGCGTTGCTTGCTATTGCCAAAAATTGTCCTAATTTAACTACTTTAACCATAGAGTCCTGCCCAAATGTTGGAAATGAAGGCTTGCAAGCAGTTGGGCAGCACTGCCCAAACTTGAAGTTTCTTTCTATTAAAGATTGCCCTCTTGTTGGTGATAAAGGAATTGCAAGTGTGCTATCCTCGGCAACTTATGCCTTAACGAAGCTGAAGCTTCAGGAGCTGAACATAACCGATCTATCTCTTGCCATTGTCGGCCATTATGGGAAAGTGGTCACAGATCTGGTTCTAGCCAGTCTCCCGAATGTGACTGAACAGGGGTTCTGGGTCATGGGCAATGCTCATGGTCTGCAAAAGCTGAAGACCTTATCTGTTACATCTTGCAGAGGGGTAACTGATCGTGGGCTTGAGGCAGTGGGAAAGGGATGTCCGAATCTCAAAATCTTCTATCTTCGCAAGTGTGCATTCTTATCGGACAGTGGATTGACGGCTTTTGCCAAGGCGGCTATATCATTGGAGAACCTGCAATTAGAAGAGTGCCACAGGATCACCCAAATTGGGTTTTTTAGTCTCCTTTTGAACTGTGGTGCTAAATTGAAGGCTCTTTCTATGATGAGCTGCTTCGGTATCAAGGATATGGCTTTTGGAATGATTCTGCCTGATTGTTTCACATCCTTGCAATCACTGTCTATCTGTAACTGCCCGGGATTTGGAAACGTAAACTTAGTTTTGTTGGCCAAGTTGTGCCCTCAACTGCAGTATGTAGATCTAAGTGGACTTCATGGGATCACAGATGCCGGCTTTCTTCCAATGATTGATGGCTGCAACACCGGTCTGGTGAAGGTCAATCTTAGTGGTTGCATCAATGTGACTGATGAAGTGGTCTTGGCATTGACTAAGCTGCATGGTGGGACGCTTGAGACGTTGTTCCTCGACGGCTGTGGGAAGGTTACAGATGCTAGCTTGGTAGCCATTGCTGAGAACTGTCTAGTGATCACTGATCTTGACGTCTCAAAGTGCGCAATCACAGATTTTGGCATCATCTCCCTGGCTCGTTCAAACCAGCTCAACCTGCAGATATTCTCTTTGTCAGGTTGCTTAATGGTATCGGACAAGAGCTTGCCCTACTTGGTAAAATTGGGCCAGACTCTTGTGGGCTTGAATCTTCAGCACTGCAATGCAATCAGCAGCACTGCAGTTGGCATGCTTGTGGAGCGGCTGTGGAAGTGTGACATCCTTTCCTAAGCAGCGAGGACAAAAATGCCCGTTGCATGTCTAGCACGGGCTTGAATTATCAGAAAATTTTAAAATTTTTCTCGAATCATTCGTGCATAGCAGTGGTTTCTCTAGTTTTTGGGTCCATCAGCTGTGGTCCCACCTCTTAACCTGTGACTCTGTTCCTTTTTTCCATGGAGAACGGCCTATTACCCTTCTCTCTTTTTTGCAGATTTCTCTTAACATGGGAAAATCTGTTTCAAGAATTTTGGCTCCATTTGGATGGAAGTCTCGTTCTCAACGGCCGTTAATCCCTGAGAATAGAGTAACTGTGCCCTGGTTTAAGAGGTTTACGCCTGTTTATGTTTTGTTGCATGTCTAAGCCTTGGTGTTTTAGCTTGGCCTTTACTTTTGGTTGAGTTTCTAGTTTCTTCTGTCTTCTGTGTCAAATATCTCTCTTTTCTATCAAGTCTGTGAGCTCGTGCTCCTGTGCGTGATGGTTGCTGGGAGGGTCTATTTCTCCCCGTTTGTTACCTTTCTTAGTGTGTTGGTTGTCATCGTTGCTTTTGGCTGTTCGAAGTTCAGTGCCTTTGTGTTAGCAGGCTTTGGCCATGGCAGCAGCTTCCTTCTGGTCTGCCATGACAACCCCTCTCCTCTTCTTGCTGGTGGGCGGTGGTTGTTTTTATTGCTTTGCCAAGCCCTGATTTTGCAGGCTGAATCATCTGTGCTTGAATTGTACTTTGCAACGACGTGCCCTGTAATAGAAGAATTTCAAATAAAATGCTAGTTCATGTTCGGTTCCATTGTGGCTGTTACCTTCCTTGATTAGTAGCATCTTTACTCTTCCTCCGATGAATCGATGGAATGTGTGTATCATATTTGCTCGACCAGGCTTCAGATTTATTTGCGCCCCTTTTCAAAGCTATTGAATCTCTGAAAGCTTGATTAGCTGCCATGAAAGCTTGAATGACTGTCATAATGAATCATTTAAATTATCGAACAGGAAAATAAGCTCTTATTTGTTATTCATCAAAGTATTTTAAATTACTTTTTATTACATTATTTATATATATCTTTTAAATTTAATATTTTTTTCCTCTCCAATTATAACGAACTGACACTTTCACATGCATTTTCTTTTGCTTAAATTTTTCGTTTTTGAACAATATTAAATATCAATTTTCTCATCTTATTTTTTTTTAAAAAATAAAATACAGCTAAAAAAAATAAAATTATTAAAATAAAATAAAGTCTACATTGATTAATTTATATTGGCAAATGTACAGAAGCTGTGAAGAGCATCGGATGAAGTGGGAAACAAATCTTTCCATGGGCCACCCTGTCTGCTCCTGTGATCTTCATGAGCTTGACCGAAGATTCCATTAAATGTATTTAACCATCTATTTAGTATTTGGCTTGTTCCAAATATAATAAACTTATTTTTTAAAAAAAAAAGCACCAGGAAACTCCTGCTATACTATACGTAGGATTTAAAAAAATCTGTCCAATTCTTAATCTATTATATATAATTTTATTTTAAATTATATAAAATATAATTTCTGTAATTTAAATTCATAATCACCATATCACATGCAGATAATTCTACCATCATGCAAAAATTCAGCTTTTAACTCATCAATAATATATTAAAATTTTTTCTTATGTTTGTCTCATAATTTTTTAAATTTGGGCCAATTATATTTTAAGTTTGTCGAATTGAAGAAAAGTTATGTGGTATACTAGGGATGCTATATTATGATACTAATTAAAAGACACATAATAAAATTACTTTTTATCTATCAATCAAATGTTAGCAAATAATGTGGCTTAAACAACCACGAAAGCGAAATAAAGAATCAAGTTTTATACCTCCCGCCATTTGCTTGCTCTGTTTTCGGGATACAAAATTCGGTCCGATTATGAGCTTCTGGACACGCATCGCTCTTCTAGATGGTGTATTGTTTGAGTTGGGCGCCAGGGACAAAACCAGAACGCTTGATTTATAGGCAAAACCATCAAATGCCTCAATCGGGCGTTACACCCATCAACCGGCCGAGAATTGATGTCTCAATAAATGGGAGAGTTATCATCACTAAATGGATCACTAATACTTCAGCAATCAAAGGTATTGAACAGTAGAAGGAGGTAAATAAGTCGAGGAAAACAAAGAGAAAGAGAACTAACTGTCGGCTACAAAACGGCTTAGAACTGGCTTGATGAAGCCGGTCTCGACTTGGCTCGGCTCAAGGACGGCTGAAGCCTATATCAAATTCAATATTTTTAAAATAATTACATTATGAAAGAGTGATTCCATGTTTTTTTTATATATATCGCAATATACTAGTACAAGCATATAATCTATTTTTCTGATATATGATATATTTCTTTATTGTTTATAGCTTTAATAATATAAAAGGATTGATAAAATATTAAATTAATTAAAAATATCTATTTAAAACGTGTCATCTAATATCATTTTAAATATGTACGACAGGGTCACGTTGGGTGCATGTGATGTGATCAAATAAGAATATATATTCTGTGGGTCAAACAAAAGATTTAAACGTATTGAGAGAAACGTTAGTGAAGGTACTCTAACCAAGCAACATAACCACAGCCGTACAAGTAGAATGATATTAGTTAATTACATTCTCGTTTTTCCAACGTAGAATTCACGTTGCTTGTGCTGTGGTCACTCCCGTATGAAAGTACTTGGATCCAAAGACTTGTGAGCGACACTTGAGTCCGAGGACTTCGATGAGGCACAGGGTCTTTTGAAGACATTGATTGAGCACGAGAACTTTGATAAAAGTCCAAGAATTCTGATAAAGGCGTAGTGTAGATTTGGCGCTTGCACATGAATGGCTTCAGGTTGACGACAAACCGGTTAACGGTATGTTGACCGGCTAAGATAAAAAATCGATCAACGGAACGTTGACTGACTGAGATAAAAAATCGGCCAATGGATGTTTGACCATCCACAAGAAAAGCAGTATGGCTCATGGGTGCCAACTCAGAAGATTGATTAGGCATGCGTGATCTCTGAAAAATACGCGCAATCTCTGTAGAGTGGGGGTCGTCTCTGTAGAACACGATGATTTACAGAGCCATTACGAAGCCGTTTTATACATTGTTGAGGGTGACAATTTTGTTGTATATGCAATACCGTTAAAGGTCATTGCAAAATAATATATTTGTATGCTGCATTAAAACAGTAATATGTAAAAGTTTATAAGTGTGTGGATGTGAAGAAAGAGAATAGTAAGTGAAAACAAAGTGTGAAATATTTTTTGTTCTCGTTCTCTGTTCTTCAGCTTTCGCCTCAAGGGCGGGTGTAATTGTACGATTTTCGTAACCAACTTTATATAGTGAAATTTATTTGTAGATTAAATAATTATCTCATAGTTTTTTTCTTATTTGAGAAAAATTTTTCACGTAAAATTTTGGTGTACTCCTTTTCTTTCTTATTCATCTTTATCTTGCTGTGTGCATTTGTAAGTTTGTTATCACTACCGTTATCCTTATTCTGACGTCAATTTTTCCAACAAGTGGTATTAGAGACATGTTGAGAACTTTCGATTAAATGGCGCCATCTTCAAAGAACTTGCTATTTAGTATGGAGCAATTCAATGACAATATAACTTCATCATTTGGCAAGAAATGGTGAAAAACATCTTGACTCAAGAAGGAACAGTGAAAATACTGCGGAAGAAGGATGAGAAGTCGGAGAACTTGATCGATGAAGAATGGCAAGACAAGAGAAATTTTACAAACTGTACCATCAAATTGTGTCTGGCAGACAACACGCTTCATGAGGTCATCGGTTTGTCAGACCTGGCAGAGGTTTATGAGAAGTTTGAGAGCCGGTATAAGTTCAAATCCTTGACAACAAGGCTTCATGTAAAGAAGCAATTTTATGGACTGCATCTTTCCGAAGAAGGAAGCTTTGAAAAGTACATGGACGAGTTCAACAGGATCGTGATACAGATGTCGGCCATTGATGAGAAGATCAAGGAGGAGGATAAGGCGTTGGTGTCGCTGGCTTCTTTGCCAGCCTCGTATGACCACATTGTGACAACCTTGTTGTACCGAAAGGACACGCTTAAGTTGGACGAGGTCGTTGTGTCCTTGCTCACAAATGAGACAAGGCGATCTCAAGGAACCTCCACTTCTTCTCACTCCGTGGTGCTCTTGACTAAGTTACAGGGAAGAAGGGGCGCGGGCCAAAGCATGGTGAAAAGGGCCACAGTAAATCCCACTCAAGATTTCAAAAACGTTAAATATTATTATTGTGGCAAGAAAAGCTACATCAAGAAATACTACTACAAGTGGAAGCGTGAGAACACTGAAAATGAGAATAAAGCAGAAAAGGGATGAAGTGAAGAAAAAGTCTCGGTTTCAATAGTTACAAGAGGGGATCTCCTGTTAACCTGTGAAATGGACGACGTAAAGAACATGATGGATCATGAGTCCGACTGGATGATAGATACGGGTGCTTTTCTGCATGCTACGACCAGAAGGGGACTGTTCACTTCTTATACTCCAAGAGATTTTGGAATAATAATGATGGAAAACGAAGGAACATCCCTAATTTTTAGTAGAGATGACGTGTTGCTAGTCACCATAATGGGACAAAGTTATTGTTGAAAGATGTATGACATGTCCCTTATATCCGGCTGAACATAATTTCAGCCGGCAGGTTAGATGATGAAGATTATTATAATATCTTTTGTGAAATGGACGACGTAATGAACATGATGGATCATGAGTCCAACTAGGTGATAGATATGGGTGCTTCTCTGCATGCCACGATCAGAAGGGGAATGTTCACTTCTTATACTCCAAGAGATTTTGGAATAATAATGATGAAAAATGAAGGAACGTCCCCAATTTTTAGTAGAGATGACGTGTTGTTAGTCACCAATAATGGGACAAAGTTATTATTGAAAGATATATGGCATGTCCCTTATATCCGGCTGAACATAATTTCAGCCGGCAGGTTAGATGATAAAGATGATTATAATGTCTTCTGTGAAGGAGAATAGAAGTTGACAAAAGGGTCTCTAGTTGTAGCACGCAGAAAGAATAACTCTGACCTGTATGTAATGAAGGCATCTACTGTAGCCGGAGATGTGAATGCAACGAGCAGTGAGGAGTCCTCGAACCTGTGACACCGTCGGTTAGACCACATGAGTGTAAAGGGATTATGTCATTTGACCAAAAAAGGCCTTATTCCAGAAATGAAGGAAGATGGACCGAGGACTTGTCTTCACTGCATGGCCGAAAAATAACGAAGGGTCTCATTCTATGGAATTTCGTCCTCTATGAAGACAAAACTACTTGACTTAGTCCACACTGATGTGTGTGGACTATTTAAAGAAAAATCACTCGAAGGGGCCCATTACTTCGTGCCGTTCATTGATGACCGTTCAAGAAAACTGTGGGTTTACCCACTTAATACCAAGGACCAAGTTCTCGGTACTTTTGAGCACTATTATGCTCCGGTGAAACGACAGACGGAAAAGAAACTGAAGACCGTCCGAAATGACAATGATGGCGAGTATATTGGGACATTTGATACCTTTGCCAAAAGCATGGCATTCGGTATCAAAAGACGCCACCAAAGACACCACAATTGAATGGAGTGGCCTAGCAGATGAACTGCATATTCTTGGAAAGGGTCAAGTGCTTGTTCTCTGAGGCAAAACTTCCTGGATCCTTCTGGGCAGAAGCTTTGAAGACGACGGCCTATGTCATTAATAGATCGCCCAATAAACCTCTAAATGGTGAAGTTCCAGAGAAGATGTGGACCGAAAAGGAGCCGTCCTATGACTATCTTCGGACATTTGGTTGCAAGGCCTTTATTCATATCCCAAAAGACAAGAAGACACAGCTAAAGCCAAAAACGATGCAGTGCGTCTTTTTGGGTTATGAGGAAGATGAATTGAGATACAAATTTTATGACCCAATTGAGAAGAAGCTTGTCCGATCAAGGGACGCAATTTTTGTTGAAAGTGAAACAATTGAGAATATTGATAAGAAGACCAAATTTAACGCCAGTCGTACGGACAAGATAAGTATTGATATTATCCGTCCGATACCTCTTCACTATGAGGTCAATGGTCTAGGAGTGGCCGAAGAAAATAATGAGGCAGTCACCGCGCCTGATGAGGACCAAGATAAAGTCGCTCCTCAACCGACCGAGGAGGTTCTTATCTGACGCTCCACGAGAGATAGAAGGTCGTCCGTTCGCCTGTCATCCAGTGAGTACATCCTGCTCACTGATGCAGGTGAGTATAAAGATTTTAATGAGGCTATGAAGGATGAGAATAAAGAAAGATGGCTGGAAGCCATGTATGATGAAATAAGCTCGTTACACGATAATCATACGTTTGACTTGGTCGAACTGCCTAAGGGAAAGAGAGCCCTAAAGAATAAATAGGTCTTCCATTTAAAGACAGATGAGAACACAATGCAGCCAAGGTACAAGGCACGACTAGTGGTA
The DNA here is from genome assembly GCA_028571085.2 of Nepenthes alata. Lineage (NCBI taxonomy): Eukaryota > Viridiplantae > Streptophyta > Magnoliopsida > Caryophyllales > Nepenthaceae > Nepenthes > Nepenthes alata. The sequence continues at coordinate 2,263 of JAOVVI020012415.1, read as the reverse complement.
AAGGACTTTAATTAGAAAAAGGGCATTGATTTTAATGAAAATTTACCCCTGTGGTAAAGATGTCCTCAATAAGGGTTATGCTTAGCTTGGCAGCTGTTTTTTATTTGGAGGTATAGCAACTGAATGTTCGAACAGCATTCCTCCACGGTGAGCTTGAGGAGAAAATTTACATGGAGCAATCGGAGGGATTCGAGATCAAGGGGAAGGAAAGATTGGTATGTCATTTGAAAAAAAGCCTGTATGGACTGAAACAGACTCCACGACAATGGTATAGAAAGCTCGAGTCTGTTATGGTAGATCAAAGCTACCGGAAGACTACTTTCGATCCTTACGTATTTATTCAAAGGTTTTCAGAAGATAATTTTGTCGTCATTCTCTTCTATGTGGATGATATGCTGATCGTCAAACAAAATATTGCTCGAATCAAAGAGCTAAAGAAGTAGCAGGGACAGTCATTTGCTATGAAAGACTTAGGGCCGACGAAACAGATTCTGGGGATCAGAATATTTCGCGACCAGAAAAACAAGAAGCTCTGACTATCCCAAAAAAACTACATTGAAAAGATGCTTCAGCGTGTTACCATGGATAGGTCTAAGCCAGTGATCACCCCACTGGTCAATCATTTCAGATTGAGCAAACGACACAACCCTTCTACTAATAGAGAAAAGGCCAGCATGAAAAACGTCCCATACTCCTCGCTATAGGCAACCTGATGTACACCATGGTGTGTACGCGACCAGATAAGCTCATACTGTCAGCACTGTTAGCCGATTGCTGTCCAATTTTAGAAAAGAATACTGGTCTGCAGTCAAGTGGATTATGAGATACCTTTGGGAAACTTCCAAAACGTGTCTATGTTTTGGAGGTGACAACCCTCTGTTGGTAGGATATACCGACGCAGATATGGCCAAAGATGTTGACACCTGAAAGTCAACTTCGGGATACTTGGTCAAGTTTGCTAGAGGAACGGTCCCCTAACAGTCAAAGTTGCAGAAGTGCATTGTTCTTTCTATTACTGAAGTCAAATTCATTACAATGACAAAGACTTGCAAAGAGATGTTGTGAATGAAAAAATTTATCCAAGAATTAGGATTTAGGCATGAGAGGTATGTGGTACTTTGTAGCAGCCAAAGTGTCATACACCTCTACGAAAATTTCTCATTCCACTCAAGATCGAAGCACATTAATATTCGATATTATTTAGTAAGGGATGCTATTGATGCAAGATTGCTGTCACTAAAAAAGCTCAAAATCAAAAAAAATGGGGCAGACATGATAACAAAATTTGCCAAGAGGAATCTTGCTACAATTTGGATGGGCTAACAGATTTTGATTTCACACAGTCGTGAAGAAAAGTTTGTTATGGTCACTCCTGTATGAAAGTGATTGGATCCGAGGACTTGTGAGCAACACTTGAGTCTAAGGACTTCGATGAGACACGAGAACCTTTGAAGACATTGATTGAGCAAAAAGACTTTAATAAAAGCCCGAGGACTCTGAAGAAGGCATGGTGTGGATTTGGGACTTACACAGAAATAGCTTCAGGTAGACGACTAGTCGGTCAACAGAAAGTTGACCGGTTGAGGAAAGAATCCGGTCAACGGTATGTTGACCGACTGTGAGGAGAAATCGGTCAATGTATATTTGATAGTCCACAAGGGAAGTAGTATAGCACATGAGTGCCAGCTCAAAAGATTGACTGGGCATACATAATCTCTGTAGAATATGCACAATCTCTGTAGAGCGAATGCCGTCTCTACAAAACACGATGATTTGCAGAGCCGTTGCAAAGCCATTTTATATATTGTTGATGGTGACAATTTTGTTGTATATGCACTACCATTGAAGGTGATTGCAAAACAATATATTTGTATGCTACATTAAAACAATTTCTAAGTGTGTGAGAGTGAAAAAAGAGTATAATAGTGAGTGAAAACAAAGTATAAAATACTTTGTGCTCTCGTGCTCTGTTCTTTAGCTTTTGCCTCAAGGGCTAGTGTAGCCTTACGGTTTTTGTAATCAATTTCATATAGTAAAATTTATTTATGAACTAAGTATCTCATGATTTTTTTCTTAGTTAAGAAGGATTTTCTATGTAAAATTTTGATATACTCTTTTTCTCCCTTATTCATCTGTCATGCTGTGTGCATTTGTAAGTTTGCCATCACTGTCGTTATCCTTATTTTAACGCCATTTCTCGCAACAACTTGTTTATTTAATCATCAGCGTTACTGTGTTAATTTTTTGAATTTTTATCTCATTT
>JAOVVI020012414.1:0-12252 GCA_028571085.2 Nepenthes alata | reverse complement strand
ATATGGATCTGATAATAATCTTAGTTTGTCTTGGTAATCAATATGAATATGAATGTTTCCCTTAATTTAGTGGATTCCACGTTTGAATTTGTTCAAAAAATCTTGTGGTTTTCCGAAGTTGATGTTGGTGAGTTATGAATGGAGAAAGTTGATTTCAAGTTCAGTGGAGGATTAGTTAAAGCAGGTGATGATATCACTCTTATTAATTTATTTATGAATGCAAGTTCTGGCCGGGCATACGACAATAACAGACTTGGTCAGAATCGGTTTCGGTTTGGGAAGAATTTAAATAAGAAATTGTGACCGTTAAGCTGGGATTGACTTGATTAGACCCAATTTTCAGACTATAAAATATAATCTATCATAAATTTGAATCAAGCAGATCAATTTAAATAATTAATTATAATTCTAAATTTAAGATATTATATAATTATATTGTCCGTAATCATAGCTGAGCTCGTTATTTTTATTTGGGCCCATGCCTTGTCCTAAGAAAAAATTATACCTATTTTTTTTTACCATATTTATTAAAAATACTTATATACCTCTGAACTGTTTGAGTTTGATTAGATCTTAGTAATGGGAATTAAATTTACGGTTACGGAGTCTAAATTTTTTATTTTTAAAATTTTTTTTATCATATAAATATTTTGATATTTAAATATTTAAAAAATTAAAAAAAAGTGGTAAAATCCTGTTTTTTTTTTTCGAATTCCTTTATTCGAGCATAAAAATTCTGCTTGTTCTTAGAATCTCTGCATGTATCTCTGCGCACGCAGGCTTTCAAACAATGCTTGAGACCAGTCTTTTGGCGTTATGTGAATATATGAAAAACTTTAATAAATTGATTTTTCGAAGGCATTAATCTTTAAATCCTAAGTGCCTCTACAGCGAAAGAAAAATCAATTTTTTAGTACCAAATGTTAAAAAATTAATCACAGTTAAAATTATAAACTATTCAAATCAACTTACTAAGCATAAAAATTATTATTCTCAACTATATTTTTACATTTTTATATAATTTTAAAATTATTATTATATATACTTCTTATATTATTTTAACAGCTAAACTTAACCTATATAGGTTATAATATTTATTCCTTTTTCCTACAATTTATATTTTAATTTTTAATATTTTTTAATTCAATGATTTATGTGCATATATAAAAAAAATTATAGATGAGTTACATATGAAGGGAATAAGTAACATTTTCTATTAATATCAGACATAAAATAACAAAAGCGGCGTAATGGGCTCATGGCCCATTGCTTCATAATTGGGCCTCGGTACGGGCCATCTATGCAGGAGAAGTACCGCTTAATTTTGCTAGACGCCAGCTCACACGTTTATTTCCCGCCAACTCTTCCCGCCAAAACCCCAATACACACTGACGCAAGCGCTTCGTCGTAGCATTACACTGGGTGTAATCTCGAAGAGAGAGAGAGAGAGAGAGAGAGAGAGAGGATGTCGGGGTGGGACGAAGGGGCAGTCTACTACAGTGACCAAGCGCAGTTCCCTCGCGATGGATCCAACGGCGGAGATCCAGAGCCGGCAGCCAGCCGCCACTCGATTCTCATAAAATTCAAAGAGTTCATCAGAGGTTTTGAGGCTGACAAAAATGTCTACCCTTACAGAGAAAGTCTTGTTCACAATCCCAAGTACCTGGTCGTCAATCTCGAAGATCTTGATGGATTCGACGCTGACCTCCCTGCCAAACTCCGTTGCTCCCCCGCGGATTACCTCCCTTTGGTACATTAAACCCTCGATTTATTTTGTTGTTTGAAATTTGAAGCTTTTCTCTTACAGTTCGAAAGCCTTTTTTTGGGGTTTATTTATTTCAGTTTGAGACGGCAGCCGCCGAGGTCTTATCTAGTTTAAAGTCCAGAGTGGCGGGAGATACCGGAGAAATGGAGGAGCCGGAGACAGGCGAGGTGCAAATTCTGTTGACTTCAAAGGAGGATCCGATCTCTATGCGGTCTATTGGGGTTAGTATCTCTTATGTTGGGCCCATTTTGCAGGAATATCATTTTTGTTCTGAACATCCCGTGCAAGATCAACTTTATTCTGTTGTGAACAAGTTAACTTGAACCTGATTTTAAATTAATTATGGAATAAAATTTGCCCGTATATATTAGATTAGTAAATTTGATCCAATTAAAATTGATATTTTGGGCAATGTTCAAGCTTTGCTTCATCTTTCCATTTGTGGGTTTAACGAGCAGGCCCAATGCATCTCAAAGCTCGTCAAGATATCTGGAATCAGTATAGCTGCTTCGAGGACGAAAGCTAAGGCTATTTATGTGAAACTACTGTGCAAGAATTGTACAAATGTAAAGATGGTTCGTTGCCAGCCAGGTCTAGGTGGAGCCATTGTTCCTAGATCATGTGATCATATTCCTCAGGTTTGTATCTGCAGAACTTGCATTATGTTTTGTTTGATAAATATCTCATTACCGACTCACAGTCAACCATTAACTATTTCTTAGGGTGCATTCCCGGCCAGTAAGCTGAGTCCTTACGTAGGGCTTATACCATGAAAGAAATCCTTCCTTGGGCTGTGCCCTAGCTGCAGCTTGTGCTCGTGTTTCTGATTCTAGGGGTTTGGGTTATCATCTGATCATGATATAATTAATTGCATATTTTACAGCCTGGTGAAGAACCCTGCCCTCTTGATCCATGGATTGTGGTCCCTGATGGAAGCAAATATGTTGATCAGCAAACTCTGAAATTGCAGGAGAATCCAGAGGTAAACTTTAGCTTCAATGGTTATTATGTCTCTTATTGAATCAATTTTGAATCCCCCGTGAGATTGATGAACGGTTTTTGTCTAAATAATGGAAGGATGTTCCTACTGGTGAGCTTCCTAGGAATTTGCTTCTTTCCGTGGATAGACATCTTGTTCAAACAATTGTGCCTGGGACGAGACTGACAGTTATGGGGATTTATAGTATTTTTCAAGCTGCTAATTCATCTACTGCGTAAGATTTTTCAAGTTGCTTTTCTTTTGTCCTGGAGAAATTATGTTTGATTGTATCTTTTGACCAATGATAGCTACTTTTTTGGCGGGATTTTGTTGGTCAAATTGCAGTCATAAGGGAGCTGTTGCTGTTAGACAGCCTTATATTAGAATTGTAGGAATTGAGGAAGCAAATGAGTCCCACACCAGAGGTCAAGCTGCCTTCGTATCTGAAGAGGTTTTTTTTGAAATACTGAAATTCTATAATTTCCTATATCGTGATTCATTTACCTTTTTTGCTTTCTATTTTCCTGTTCTTTAACATGAAGTTCTTAGTTCCACTATGATCTGAACCTGCTGCAATATGTGTTTGAAAGCTAAACTTGAGTTGCTCTACGGGTATGTATACTTGAAACTGTGTGGTTGGTTTCCCTGCTGCAACACAGGCTTTCTGGACAAAAGCCATGTAAATAATGCATAATACATTATTACTTCTCGTGATATTGCTATTTGATTTTTTCCATTTATTCATTATTGATAATAGAACAAGTCTGATCCTTGTCATGCCCATACAAAGGTTTGAGGATTAAATTTTTCTAGGGTGAGAAAAGTTCTAATTGTTTGCAATTCAGAGGATTGAGAATGGAGTTGGTAAAGATGTAGTGTGTTATGGATTAGTCCATTTATTTTTGTGTTAGCATGATCTGAGCCATTTCTAGTTGTTTAACCCTATCCGTATTTGCTGCATCTTGACTCTCAGAGATAAGGTTTGTTACTGAGCTTGTATTTTTCCTACTCCATATGCTATAATCTATTGCTTCTTCTACAGATTGAAGAATTCAAGAAATTTGCAGCTCAGCCGGATGCATACCAAAGCATATGCTCCAAGATTGCTCCTTCCATCTTTGGACATGATGATGTGAAGAAGGCTGTAGCATGCCTTTTGTTTGGAGGATCTAGGAAGGTACATTATAAATCTCTATCAGACGATGTTCTATTTCATATATAGCAAATGAATTCTCTGTCATTGTAGACTTTGCCCGATGGTGTGAGGTTAAGAGGTGACATCAATGTGTTGCTTTTGGGGGACCCTTCAACTGCCAAATCACAAGTAAATTTTTCTTCCCTTACTTTTTTCAACCTGTGGTACTATTGCTGAAGTTTTGTCAGTATCATTTGTTCTTTAAATTCAATGAACCTAATACTTCTGCTTTTCTGGAACACCTGACTAATGATGTGGCATTTTACTTGTGAAGTTTCTCAAGTTCGTCGAGAAGACAGCTCCTGTAGCTGTTTATACTTCTGGAAAGGGATCATCAGCTGCTGGTCTTACAGCTTCTGTGATTCGGGATAGTAGTTCAGTAAGTGCTTAGCTGTCTCATCTGAATACAACTAGACTGTTTTGCTATAAATCTTTTTGTTTCTTTTGGATGTTTCTTCTCACTCCCAGTGGTTAGCTCCCTATGAAAAATACCTTTTCCAGCTCTAATGAATACAGTATGCACTTTTCAGCGTGAATTTTATCTGGAAGGTGGAGCCATGGTTTTGGCTGATGGAGGTGTTGTGTGCATTGATGAATTTGACAAAATGAGAGCTGAAGACAGGTTTATTGGATAACAAAATTTAGTGATCCTCTTTTCCTGCCTTATTTGTGGAGTTATTTTAAGGCCTTAATTTGAAATTACTGTGCCCATAAATGCGGTTTAGAGTTGCCATTCACGAGGCCATGGAGCAACAGACGATCTCCATTGCGAAAGCAGGAATAACGACTGTTCTCAATACTAGAACCTCTGTGCTTGCAGCTGCTAACCCTCCATCAGGGCGTTATGATGATCTTAAGGTCTGTACTCTCTATCCTTTCTTGAATCTTAATGGCTAAGTCACAGCTGTCATTCTCCAAAAGCAATGGTGATGATTTGTAAGGACAATAACACCATTATTTGCTGTCTTGCAGACTGCCCAAGACAACATTGATCTGCAGACAACTATTCTTTCTAGGTTTGACTTGATATTCATTGTGAAAGATGTCAGGATGTATAGTCAAGATAAGGTATTGAAAAGCTGTATCTTTTAGCCATGCTGTACTTCTAGGGCAAATGACATCTGCAATGAAAACAATTACTGGAATTTCTATGTGTTCTGATTGAACAATTCATAATGTGCATAAAAGTTTCCAATGAGTGTTAATTAAACCCTGTTAAAATTTTTGTCAATGGAGTGCGTTACTAGTTAGTTCAATTTATTAGTTGGAATTAAGTACGAATGTATACGTCGCATGCGCTTTCCCTATGCTCCACCATTGGAAAGATTCAGTTGGATTTTCTTTGGTTACAGATTATTGCTAGCCATGTCATAAAAATTCACGCATCAGCTAATGTTGCCTCTGGGAACGGTAAATCATCAAAAGAGAACTGGCTGAAGAGGTATTCTCTGCTAATCCACTTTAGAGCACTCTATATGAATATATTACATATAGCGTTCTGTGCTGGAGTTTTCCATGATACTGCAGTGATAAAATGTTCAATTGACATAATATTATATGCAGATACATACATTATTGCAGAACTGAATGTCACCCCCGACTATCAGAATCAGCATCAAAAAAGCTGCAGACGGAGTATGTGAGCATTCGGCAGGTATTGACCACGGAAGCAATCAATGCCTAGAATTCATTGGAAATTGCACCAAGATTGCCATCACTTAATGAAATAAGGATAAGAAACATTCCTTATGTAGACTGGCACAATGGAATTACCATTTAAAGTTGTTTTTTTCCCCATTTAGAACATGAGGCAACAGGCTAATGAAACTGGGGAGGCAGCCACAATACCAATTACCGTCAGGCAGCTAGAAGCTGTGATTCGGTTGAGTGAGGCTCTTGCAAAAATGAGACTGTAAGTAGTTGCTATGTGCCTTATAACTAGTCATATTTCTGTGATTTTGCCCACAATGGCTCCTTGGGTATTCAAGTTTATGGTTCCAAACTGGGGACAAAAATATCACTACATTGCTGATGGTTTGGCCATTCCAACAGTGGGGAAGCTGTAACTTATGAGTGGACGTTTACTGTTAAAAATACAAACTTTAGCCTTTGAAAAGGAGTGATTTGTTTCAATCAACTATTGCATGTGGTCCCATATTGAGTTTTGGCATTTAAAAAGTAAACTTTAGCTTTTTCAAAAGAATGCTTTGTTTCAGTTAACTATGTTATCAGGTTCCCATATTGTAGCTGACGAACTGTGATAATAGGTCTCATGTTGCAACTGATGAGCATGTGAAGGAGGCAATAAGGCTTTTCAACGTCTCCACAATGGATGCAGCACGGTCCGGAGTAAACCAACAAATAAATCTCACACCTGAGATGGCCAACGAGATAAAGGTTTCACTAAACTACTAGGGTTTTTCACAGCAAGACATTTTTTTTAGTCTGTGCACAAGTTCCTTTCTTTTCTCTTGAACAGCAAGCAGAAGTCCAGATAAAGAGAAGAGTCGGTATTGGTAGCCACATATCAGAGAGACGATTAATTGATGAACTTGCCAGGATGGGAATGAATGACTCCATTGTAAGGATCTGTTTATAATGCTTTACCTCAAATGCCTTTTTTTCTTTCTCTTTTTTGTGGTTAACATCAAGCTGCTATTGCCCCCTTAATTTGTTTTCTTAAATTCATATAGATTTGTTCACTTGGTGAAAGGACGTGATGATTATTTTCCCTTCCCGGGCATGTTTCCACGACATCAAAGCTTTCAATCCAATGTTTAGGCTAAGCAGTAGGATCCTTTTTTTGCCATTGTGCTTGGCCCGATGTGATATCCTCCAAGAGTGAATTGCAGTCATCATTTTGCCTTGCAGCGAGTCCTTTTTGGCCTATACCTCTTATTGCATCTAACCTCAATCAAACTGATCTTCTTAGCTGATGTATTATCAGCAATACATTTTTTTTATACAATGGAAAGTTACGATATTACAGCCCATATCTCCAAATTCATTTTTGTTATATTTCACATAAAAATTATAATTGATATTGATATATATTGTTCGATTCAGTAAAAATTTGATATAAATATTAATATTTTCATCCGCGGTGATATGATTGAAGAACCCAAACTATTTTCATTCCCCTTCTGCCACTTTCTTCTATGAGTGGCATTTCTAGCTTAATATGAATGCGTTCATTCCTACTCATCTGACCCTAATTTGCATTTCAACTTTCAGTCAAATGTAAGATTTGTTCTAAAATGTGAAGGTGACTCTAAGACTGCATTTGAAACATCCAGTCTTCCATTTTTTTTTTCCAGACTCCAAGACTCCTCAGAAACTTTTTCCATTCTCTTTTGCATATTCTTCAGGTCAGAAGAGCATTGTTGATTATGCATCAGAGAGATGAAGTCGAGTACAAGAGAGAAAGGCGCGTCATTGTCCGCAAAGTTTGAGTACTCAGGCTGTCATCATCGTATGCTTATTTCATCATTGTCCGCAAAGTTTTGAGTACTCAGGCTGTCATCATCGTATGCTTATTTCATCATTGTCCGCAAAGTTATTGTCAGCTAGTTACCTCCTTTGCACCAAGAGTTGCCAATTGCCTCTGCCATACATGTATATTTCATAGGGACTATTTTTCATTAAGTTCCAAATATGGGACAAATCAAAATTGCGGAAATCTTGAAAAGATAAAGTTTCTGGGTTCTGCAGCATTTAACCTCGATTGCAGCTTTATGCCTGACTTCAGCAGCTCAAACTATGACCCCCCGAGACGGCGGTGATCATCGAAAGCAACACCGATCAAATATTTATTTGATCTATAGATCATCTTTTGGGAAGGACAGTAAACTGATGAGATTTTTGCTTGAAATCTTGCAATGAGCTTCTGTTGATCCTGGTTTTCAGTTCACAAGCCCTTCACCTTCTCAACGTTTAAAGTCTAGTGAATTTTATCGTTCTCTGAGCTATTAAATGTTTATGGAATAAATTCAGTGCTATTTTTTTAAAAGCTAAATCCAGTTCACTACAAAAGTTATTTAAAAAAAAAATAAAAAAAATGTTACTTATATATTTATCTATATTAAAATTATTAATTTTTAATAGACAGATGGGGGAGAATAAATTAAAATAAAATAAGATTTATATTTATTTATATCTAATCTCGTGTCAGTTAGAAAAAAATACCTTTTGGTTTACATTGGCCAAATGAATTGGCATTTCTCCTTATCTTTAACCCCCAGCTCCTGACAACAGAAAAATAAATAATAAACATCAAAATTTAAATGTATAAAATGATATTTATAGCCTGATGTACATGTTTATATTAAAATTAATATAAAATATTAAAAAAATAGAATAAAATAAAATATATACTCAAATTTGATAATTTTAATATAAATAAGTGGATAATTGAGTTGGATGGCTTGGTCTTCGAATAGTCGAATGGACTGAAACAGGGGCGAGTAGATTCAGAGACATGATGATAACAGCGCCTTCGACTTCGAGGTTCAGCGGCGATTCGAGGTGTTATAGATGGATACGACGAAAATTGAAGGATTCTTCAGTCGCCCAAGGAGGATTTTGCAGAAGACCAAGTTCATCTCTGCGGCCATGCTCTCCCCGCTCACAAGGAGCTCCTTCCAGGTAGCCCTTCTTTCTGTCGCATAATTTGATTGCCTCTGTTCAATTTAGTTTTTGTAACACTTCTCGTTACGGTAATCCTCTATTCCGCTAAAATTTGCTCTTCTTGACGTCTGAGATTTTGTAGGTGCGCGGTGCTTGGTGCTGGCTTTGCTGGTTTGTCTGTGGTTTGGCATTTGCTAAATGTATACTCCCTCGTCCTTTCTCTTGCCCTTTCTTCTTGCTACTCTAGTATATTTTTTTGGGGTAATTTTTAGATCTAAATTCTATGTTTGTACTGTCTTATACTGCGACACCGCCTTAAACTGTCAGAATATCTCTCAAAGCCTTCCATTGAATTGCTAGAGAAGGAAAAACAAAATCTTGTTAGCTTGTGTTCTTGCTATCCCTCACATCCGTGGAGTAATCTGGCTAGCCATATGCAGTCAGAACTCGTGTCATGCTACTTCCAATTAGAACGTTCTACTTAATCCATCATTATATTCATTTCTTTCCTTTTTGATGAGGTTAGTTTTGTTTTGGTTAGTTCTATCTGTTTTCATTAGTATGGATGGGGCATTATCCAATCACAAAATGCTACTGGTTTTCTGAAAATTGGATTATCAAACAGATACTGTTCATATAATGTGAGGCAATCTGTCACTGACCAATATGAGTCAACCTGTCAGTGAGCCTACAAGAGATTACTGCTGCCAAGCACCGTCGAACAATCCTTCATTTTTTGTTTCAAATTAACATTCAGTAGTGTTATTCACTAGTTGCCACCCTTGATTGTGAAGGAATGTGTATTGGCAGCACAGTCTGAAGGAGTCGAATTTACACATCGATGTTTTCGATGAAGTTGGCATTGGTGGTGGTGCATCTGGAGTTTCTGGAGGACTCATTCACCCTTATTCCCCTAAAGGTTCCAATCTCTTTGTACAAATTTTTCTTCCTCTTGTCTGCATATGTTTTTCCTGGGGTTGATCACTAATCATTTTATAATCTGCCAGTTAAGCTTCTCTGGATGGGTGCAAAGTGTTGGACAGAGTGTTTAAATCTTCTAAGTGTTGCAGAAGAAGCTGCTACGTCTCTGGAATCAAATAATATGGGGCCAAGTTGTGGTCAAAATACTGATGGGCATATTATTAGGAGGAGGTTTGTAGCTTTTATGGCAATTCCTTTGATGATTTTTCCGTTTGTGGTGTAAGGATCTGCTGATGGTTGTTTCACCGAGTTTTACTGTTTGAGTTCCCCAATCCACCCTTAAGCAGATTAGATTGGTGTGCCATAATCCCATGATTGATCTTTGCTGTTTCTATTCATGGCTTCTTGATGCTCTTATTAGGAGCAAATCTTGGATTTTTCTTGTGGAAAATAGAAAGGCCATTATAATGCATAACAATGTCCAGCACAAGCATAGTAATATGATTTTTGAAAACCTGGAGGGCAGTCAAAGCTCTGGCTATACATGGGACTTGGGAATGGTCGGATCACTTTGGATCTATTATTATGTGCGGTATTATTTTACGTTTTGACAGATGCCTTTTTCACAATTCGAACACGTGAATAGTAGGTCATACAATGATAATTCTACGGTTATATTGAGAATTTCCGGTCACTTTTGATAACCCTGAGGGGAACAAAAGAACGGCCAAGAGAGTGATTCAACTCTCATTTTTCATCTGCCTTTTGTCTTCTGAGAAAATATTACATGATGGTATACTCTGATGGAATTTGCTTACAGGGGTATATTGAGACTGGCAGTAAGCGAGAAGAATTTGGAAGTAATGCAAGAAGTAGTACATATGATCCATTGCTTAAACTTATAATTGCAAATATTGTAGATATTGTGTCTAAAACCTTGTGTCTCTCTCATTATTCTCCATTATCAGAATGCTCGGAACTGCCTTCAAAGTTGCAGAATAGTGACCATTGATAAAACTGCTGCACAAAATCTTGTACCCAATTTATGTGCACCTTTAAACTCAGCCTTCTTTATGCCTGAAGCTGTTAGCATCAATCCTCAACGCTATCTTCAGGTTTGAAAATTAAAAAAAACTGATTGGTTTTATTATTTGGGCTTGTGAATGTTTGAATTTTGTTTTCCCATTCTATGTTATGATATGATGATTGTGACGTTGTGTCTTGTGCTTATTTATTTAATCAGGCTCTCTTCTCAGCATGTCAAGATCTAGCAGGAGAAATGTCAACGCTTGGATATCAATGCAAAAGTCTCTGTCTGCATAAGAAATTTATAACCTCACTCTGTGAACTTTCTGGTTAGTCTCATGTCACTCATATGTTATATTTTACTCCTTTTTTATGATGGGAAAAAGACCAAACTGATTTCGAATAGCCTGGTAAGCTAGAAAAGTGCTGAGTGGTAGGCCAAATTCCACATACTGGAAGCCGAGAAAAACTCTCTAACCAAGATTGTATTGACCGCCATCTTGTTTGAATTCGTGAGGAAACAATGATAGTATATAACCATACATACAAGCACAATAATAAGTAATTTTTATGTGAAAACTCTTCTCAATTAATATAAAAAAAACTAGGGGACCTTATGTTTGGTTATATCTTTTCTATAATAAGATTTGATTACAAATAACCTTCATCAAGCCAACACTTTTACAATAACATGTGTGAAGAACCAGCTACCATTATTAGCTTTAAATACACATTGATTAACAATACTACACGTATACAAATTTTAGCGACTGAACAAGAGAAAATGCAATTGAGAAAACAAACTACCAACCGTAATACATCCTACTGTAAGAAATGAAAACTCAACTGAAGAAGAGGAAGACGAAGATGAGGAAGACGACGACGAAGAATGCTCAGGAAGAAAGTAATTTCCTTCGTTGGAAAAAGGCGAAAGACAGAGCGCATTCAATGCTTCTGATATTGCACACCGTTCAAGGACAGACGACAGACGCGTATATATACACACGCGTAATACAACGGTAATACATACATACCAAAATTAAAATTATACACCATAAATCCTAATATGTCTAAAATATAAAATACTACCTAAAAATAAAATACAACCCAAAATACTAATATTTACAATATTTACTAGATATTTTTTAATAGTTCCCCGCAAGATGGAGCATATATATTGATAATGCCCATCTTGGACAAGTGAAAGTTCAACCGATGTGAAGACAGTGGCTTGGTGAAGATATCCGCCAGTTGATTGTGAGTGGTGACGTGATGAGGGCGAATATGTCCGTCTTGAATTTTGTTACGAATGAGATGGCAGTCCAGCTCGATATGTTTGGTACGTTCATGGAAGACTGTATTCGCTGCAGTATGGAGGGCGGCTTGATTGTCACAATATAACAATGCTCCATGGGGATGTGAAACCTACAAGTCAGTCAAAATATAACAAAGCCAAGATAATTCACAACAAGTTGTGGCCATGGAACGATATTCTGTTTCAGCAGAGGAGCGAGAAACCACGGATTGTTTCTTGCATTTTCAGGAAATAAGGGAGTCCCCCAGAAAAACACAGTAACCGGTGAGGGATCTCCGTGTGTCTGAACAGGACGCCCAATCAGCATCGCAAAAAGCCCGCAGTTGGATGGTGGATGTGGAAGAAAGCAATATTCCTTGTCCAGGGTTGAGTTTTAAATATCGCAAAACTTGGTGTGCCGCATGTAAATGATTTGAGGTAGGTTG
>JAOVVI020012413.1:0-12254 GCA_028571085.2 Nepenthes alata | reverse complement strand
GGATTAATATACGGTCAGGTAATATTCTCCAACATGTCTTAAAACGTTACAATGGTAATCGAGAATAACTCCTCCCATGGAGTTATATGTGATAAGCCCTTCCTTAGGGCGCTAGCCTAGAGGGTAGAATTCTATGTCTGACTTGCATTTGGGAGGTAATCCTGTATTGATCCCGCTAGAAGGGATATTCCTGTTCTATTTCTTGCCTCTGATTATGCGCGTAACACAATCTATCCTCGATTATTCATCCACTCGGCTAGTAGGGCCTATTAGTGCGGTCCTTCGGATAGTAAAGTTAGATTTTTAGAACTTGCAAAGTTTGATACTAGTTTCTGATTTCTGATGCATGTTATACTGATTGATGATTTTTTAATCATGTTACACTAATTTATGCTTTCTCTTATTACCTTGTACGTCTCTGTTCTTTGGATATTTCCATAGTTTTTCTTAATTATACTTACGTTCTGCATGAAAGAATTACACTTGCATGTTTTTATGGTACCTTATTGGGTTTTAGCTCACTCTTTTATTTTTTCCCCCAAATGACACAGTAGAGTTGATTTTGAATCAGTAAGAGTAGATAAAGCCTAGTCAAGAAGATTTTTGGAAGCTTCAATGCCTATTGGGAGTCTGATTAGCTTGAATGTAAATACCTAAATTGTGGATAAAATTATGTATTAATGGTTATGACACATTTTATATTTTTATTGGAATGGTATTTTTGCTTCCGCAAGTTTATATTTTGGACATAGTTCCGCTTCTGCTTTCTACTTTTGAATTTGTACAGGTCTTAGATGGCATGTGTTGTATGAAATTGGATATAGTGGACTGGAATGTTGATTTAGAGCCATGGTTGTGTATATGGTGTTAGAGGATCCTGTGTCAGTAATGAAAATATGTGTTGATGTGCATTATTTTGTTAATTGCTTGTTTAATTCAGGTTGATTGTATCAATTTAGCCAAATTTTAGGAAAAATTATGTATGTTTTTTCTTAGAATTCTAAGATGTTATTTTGGGATTCAGTTTTGTATGGTCATCGATGAAATGTATTAGAAAAAAAAAATTTTATTCCGTCATAGTCAGTCTCCGGCCCAATGCCGTCAAGTATCTGGTCTCTCTTTGTGTTTTCGCTCGTTTCCATAAGAAAATTTTTGATACTGTGGCATTGAAGGTTATCTTAAGGTTTGTTCATGGGTAAGATTGGATTATGATTTCTCCTCGCCCCAAATTTGTCGCTATAAGCGGCAAAAATTCTTATTCCACCAAAAGGTGGAAGGGTAAGTTCTTCTTTCTTGGCATCCACCCCCCTTGGGCCATCCCTAATGAGTGGGGTAATGTGGAGCCCAATTTGTGAAAGGATGCCACAACTGATGAGAGGGCTGCTACGAAGGACTTTACAGACTTGTTGCTATCCAACCTAAGCTCCTTCAATGAGAACAATAAGAACGGATGGCTGAGGTCTAAGTACTTGGAGAAAGCCAAGTGGAAGCCTCGACTCGAGGACTCAGGTGTCCCTTCTATTACTCCGACAAAGAAGAAGCTGAAGAAGTAAAAAACTCTAAGGATTGATGAGCCATCCGAGTGGACAAAGAAAAGTCATCAGACTAAAACTTTGAACAGTCTGACAACGGTTGTTGATTACTCCTAGTTCGATGAAGATATTACCACTATTGACCGACTAGTGAGGAAAAAGAGGTCAGTCAGAGGCGCTGAAGATGTCGAACCTTCTGTTGCCGATGATCCTATCGAGCATCCTTCTGAGGTTGTGGGCCTGTCCGTGGAGTCACCTATTGCCCCTCCTCCTCTTTATGAGTCCATGCCAGACATTCCTTCCATTTTTACTGGAGAGGCCACAGATTGGATGGATAACAATCTGAGGACATTGCTGTAGGACAGGCAGAGGGGGAGATTGAGGCAACTTTGGACGAGGAAGCAGTGATGATGACTATGATGACGACCGGTGAGACTGCTGAGGTCGAGGAAAGTTGGGCCACGGAGTTGCCCATTGCTGAGAATGCTGAGTTCCATTGCCTTGCAATCCAAATTTATAGTTCGATTGAGCTTTCACCTGAGTTCCATGAGGGGATCCTAGTCGAGGACGTTGCTGGGACTTCACATGTTGAAACAGAGATTTGGGCTGAGGATCATTTTGAAGCGGCTGAGTCCCCAGTCCTAGATTTTGGTGAAATTGCCCACTCGGCTGAGGCCAGGATTGATGCTACTACGGGGCCGATGGAGTCTGAAGCCCCTAGGGTAGAGAGTCCAGCAGGGAGCTCTCTTTTCTCCAAGGTACATGTCTGTTCCATCTCAGGAACTTTTTCTTTATGGATAGCACTTTAGTAACTAACCTCTATTTTGTAGCTTCATGACCTGGTCAGCCGATTTACTCCAATTATTGATGAAGCCGCCCAATCTCTCGTGGGTTTGGAGACTCCTAAGCCAGCTAAGGAGCGTAACAAGTGTCTAAAATTTGCACTTGCTGAGGCCAAGGGCAAAATTGCTTCCCTTGAGGGTTCACTAAAAGCCCAGCAATAGTAGGATATTGCTCCCAGGGTTCCCCATGGTCCTGTTCAATCCCAAGAATGCTATCCCTCAATGCAGGGATGATCTGGTTGGTTTGCCAAGAAGTGGTGGGACCACGGATTCCTCTCAGCCAGGACCTTCTAGCCAGCCCGAATCTTCTGAGCAGCCAGGATCCTCAGAGCAGTTAGGATCCTTGGAGTAGTTTTGTACTTCTTTTTTGCTGTACATTTTTGTTGTTGTACATTCAACATATGAATAAAATTCATCTTTGATGTAATCTTTGTCTTTCCTTAGACTTTGCTTATATGTTTGGTTTTTTATTGGACTCGTGCCTTTTGAAACTTTTATCCTTTATGAGCTAAGTGCCCGAACCCTTTGACCATTTTTATTGTTTTTAAGCCCCCTAAGTTTTTAAGTTTAGCCTCATGCGGGCTGCTTGGCATCGTTACCAAGTTTTGAATCCAACTTCAAAGAACTGCTCGGAATTTGTCAAGTTTTGTGAGCACAACTTTTAATGGGCCACTCGGACTTTGTTGAGTTTTTTAAGTAGGACCTCTAATAGGCCGCTCAGACTTTGCCGAGTTTTTTATTATGACCTCTAATGGGTTGCTCGGACTTTGCCTAGTTTTTGGTAAGTAAAAGGGGGTCCTTTTACTTGATTTAGGGGTAGCCTAGGTCTTGTGGACTTATAAAATGATATGCAAACACTCAATTGAATGCAAAACAGTTAACAAGTCAAAATTTTATTTCATTAATAAAATGTGATACAAGAATATCAAATGATACAATCAACTATACCCGTGTGTGGTACATATTTACTTATAGTATTTGTTGAGGTGAGCGACATTCCATGTTAGAGGGACAAGTCTTTCCTCCTGGGTGTGCAACTTATACGCCCCATTTCAGAGGATGGGTAAGACTAGGAATAGTCCTTTTTAATTTGGGGAGAGTTTGTTTCGACCAGTATTTTTGCCGGTGGCCTCAATGCTTCTTAGCACTAAATTTTCCCTACTTTGAAGTGGCGTGCTTTCACCTTCTTATTGTAGTACCGGGCGACCCTCTACTAGTATGCCACCATGTGCAGTCTTACTACGCCTCTTGCTTCCTAAAGCAAGTCCAGGTTTTCCTGGGGTCTCTGCACATTATTGTGTGGATTGGAGCTTTTTACTTGAAGGTTGGACAATTTGACTTTCACTGAAATGGCTGCCTCGACCCCATAATACAAGCTGAAGGGAGTTTCATGTGTAGGCTTCCTTAGAGTTGTCTTGTACGACTATAGTACACGGATGGCAGCTTGTTGACCCATGAGCTCCCAACATGCTCCAATTTTGTCTTTAGTTCATACAGTATTATGCGGTTTGTGACCTCCATTTGCCCATTGCGCTGCGGGTATGCTACTGATGTATAAACCAATCTTATCTTTAAGTTAGTGCAATAATTGGTGAACCTTTTTCCAGTAAATTTGGTCATATTGTCACTCACAATGTATTCTGTGATCCTAAACCTACACACAATACTCTGTCTAATGAAATTTGTTGCGTTCTACTCAGTTATGCAGGTTAATGGCACGACCTCAACCTATTTTGTGAAGTAGTCGATTCCAACGATCAAGAATTTTCTTTGTCCAGATATTGTTGACAGCATCCCAAGTATATCCAGCACCAATTACGCGAATGGCCAAGGCGATTGTAGAGCTTTGCATTTTGTGTGCGGCTGGTTGGTAAAGTTACTGCGGCCTTGGCAGTTTTTGAATTTTTGTACGAAATTCATGACATTGTACTTCATAGTTGGCCAGTAGTATCCTTACCTCATCAACTTGAAGGTTAGGTTTTTATTCCCGATGTGAGATCCACAAACTCCGATGTACACTTTTCTGATGGCGTAATCAGTCTCTTCTGGAGTGAGGCACGACAGATAGGGGGTAGAGAATCCTCGTCGATACAACCGGTCATTCGTAATAGTGTACCACCCTACCGTCTTCTTCACCTTCTTGGCTTCCATTGCATCTTGAGGCAATGTCCCGTCGGACAAGTACTATATGGTCCGAGTTTTCAAAATATAGTAAAGTTTAGTAATTAACTTGATGTAATTGAGTATGGAATAAGTGAAATTTAAAAAATTGGAAAAATAGCTCAGTGCAGCAAACAGCAGAGTTGGGCTCGCTGTTGTCTCGAGCCCAACAGCAAGTGCCAAAAGCAGATTGCTCCGGAAGAGCCCGCACACGCTGTTGGCTCGAGCACCCAGGGAGGCGCCAATTCCAAAATGTATTATACTCGCTGCTCGCTCGAGCATAAAAGGAGGCGCTGAAAATAGAATGGTCCAAGCTCATTGTTCGCTCGAGCCACCCAGAGGGCGCCATTTCCTGATGACTTGCACTCGCCGTGCCTCAATAGGTGCTCAAGCACGAGGGCAATTTTTTCACCGACCTGATTTCATTTTTGTTTATAAAAGGGGAAGGAAAGAGAGAAAACGAAGCACGACACAGAGCAGCGAAGGGTGAAGAGGAGAAAAAGGAAGGATAAGGAGATTTGGCCAATTTTGATCCGATCTGAATAAGAAAAACAGTAGATTGGGCTAAAATAAGTGTACCTCGAACGTCATTTTTTATTTTTACGTCTTTTTAATATTTTCATTTTGGTGTTTATGCTTTATAACCCCCTCCCTCGGTTTGATATTAATATTGCATCTTTCTCTAAATTTTACAGATAGATTTCATGTTTTCATATATGTATCATGATTTATGCTTTGATTTCATGATTAAGTACGCGTTCAGTATTCGATTTATATCCGAAAGCGTTGCATGAAACCCTAGAACGAAAATTAGGGATTTAAAGTTTAAGTTTCTTAAATCTTAAGATGTAAATGTGATTTTGTAAAATGTTAATATTTATGAGATGATTTTTATCTGAAAATTTGACGTGGAATTATACTATTAAATTACTGTGAGAATTCTGAAGTTCTCTAAAGGTTTATCTTTATGTGTTTGACTGGCTATTGAGGTATAATGAGCTAAGAGTTAAGAAATAAGGATAAGAATATTTCAGTTCTGTTAAATCAGTAAGAAATTGGGCCTAGGATTGTCGTACAGTCAGATAAGGTTCTCCGACATACCTTAGAATGTTACGGTGGTAATCGAGGATAACTCTATTCATTGAGTGATACGTGGTTCGCTCTTCCTCGGGGCGTTAACATCTGAGGGTAGATTCTGAGTCCAACCTACCTTCGGAAGGTATTATTATAACTGATCCTGCTAGAAGGATTACTACTATACTATTTCTGGTCTCTGATTGTATGCAAAATACAATCTATCATCGTTTATTCACCCCATCGACTAGTATGGTCTACTAGTTTGGGTCCTTCAGATAGTAAAGTTGAATTTCAAAGAACAGGTAAAATTTGATACGAATTTGTAATTTTTGTTACATGTTATATCGATTTATGCTTTTCTCATGGTACCGTGTGCGTTTCTGTTCTTCGCCAATTCCAATGACTTTTGTTTTACTGTATTCATATTCTTTACGAAAGATTTTACATTCGCGTGTTTTATGGTACCATGTTGGTCTTCAACTCACTCTTACTATTTTTTTCCCTTCCAGTTGAGACAGTAGAGCTAGTACCTGACGAGTAAGAATAGTCAAAGTTTAACAAAGAAGATTTTTTGGAGCCTCAAGACCTGTTGAAGATTTTGAGAGTTCTGATAGCTTGAATGTAAATGACAAACTTATTGATGAAAATTATATATATATGGTCTAAGCATGTTACGTATTTTGTTAGAACAACATTTATACTTTTGCAGCTTTATCTTATGGAAATGATTCTGCTTTTGCTATTTGATTTTTTGGATCTATACAGGTCCTAGACGACATCTCTCTTTCGAACTCGAAATAGCAAATAGGAATGTTAAATTGGAGCCATGGATGTATATAAGGCATTTGTTGACCCTGTGGATGAAATGTAATTGTGTTGTAGATTGAATTTTTGAGATCTGGAGGTTTATATGTATTGCAAGTTGTTTGTATGATTTTTGACCTGTTTTTAGAAGAAACTCTACCCTATTTTTTGTAGATTTTTTTATTATTTTCTTATGGGCTTTAGTCATCTGTTTAATTAAGGAGGTTACTTGGGAAAAATAACCCGTTCCATCACAAGTACCTTAGGTATAGAGTCATCCAATTATCGGTGTCGGATACTGCATCACTTGTGGTTCAAAATCTTTCACACTGGGTTTGTCGAGGACCTCGCACATTCCTCTGGCATATTGCTTTAGGTCTCCTAAGGCTGCTACTTTTGTGAGCTAATCGGCTTTTCCGTTCTTCTCTCGTGGGATGTGGACCTTTTCCACCTTCTCAAAGGCTGAGATTAGTCCTCGGACTTTTTAGAGGTATTTGGACAATTGTGGGCGGTTTGCTTCAAAGTTTTCTCGGACCTGGTTGATGACTAACTCAAAGTCGCTGTCCCTTTAAAGTTTTTAGAGCTAATCTTTCACACTTCTTTGCCAACAGTAGTCCTGCAAGTAAGGTTTCTTATTTCGCGACGTTGTTGGTCGCTGGGAACTTGAGGACAATCGAGTACTTTATCTCTGATCCCTCAGGCGTCCTTTGCACAACGCCAACTTCACAACCATCCTTCATGGATGAGCCGTTTATATGTAGAGTCCAGACTGTTGGGCTGTGTGATTCTTCATCATCACAAATGTCCAAGGCCTCCATAATTGGTGTTGTGATTTCGAGAATAAAGTATGCCAAGAATTGGCCTTTTAAGGCCAACATCAGGTGAAACTCAATGTTGAACTCTCCCAACTCAAAGGCTCACTTGACCAACCGTTCTGACGTTTTTGACTTCTGTAGAATCGCTCTCAAAGGCTGGTCAGTCAGGATGTTCACTTTGTATGCTTAGAAATATAGTCTCAGTTTTCAAGCAAAATACACGAGCACCAGAGCCATCTTTTCCACATAAGAGTATCTTGTCTCAGTGTCGGCCAAGATTTTACTGAAGTAGTACACAGACTGTTGCCTGTCGTGCTGTTGTCGAATCGAGGTTGAGCTCAAGGTTGTGTTGGACACAATAAGGTACAAATATAACTCCTTACTTGGTTAGGGAGAAGTCAAAAGAGAAGGGTTTGAGAGATACTCCTTGAGTCCTCAGTAGGTTTCTTCGCATCAGCCATCCATTGGAAACCATTAATCTTAATCCCTCTCAGGGTCTTGAAAAACAATAAGTACTTCTCGACCGACTTGGCCAAGAAGTGAGATAGTGCTGCCAGCCTCCTAGTAAGCTTCTAGACCTCCTTCATCGTCCGAGAGGACTTCATGTCAATGATGGCTTTGATCTTTTCTGGATTTGCTTTGATCCCTTGGCACGAACAATGTAACCCAAGAACTTTTCCAATGTCACTTCGAATTTGCACTTGATTGGATTGAGCTTCATTTGGTGTGCTCTTAGGACATTGAAGGTCTCGTCTAGATCTTAGATGTGGTGGTCAGTTATTCTACTTTTGACGAGTATGTTGTCCACATGGACCTCCTCATTCATTTCAATCTGGCCTTTAAACATGTTATTCACGAGCCTCTAATAAGTGGCACCAGTATTTTTGAGGCCGAAAGGTGTGACTTTATAATAGTACGTCCCTTGGTCCATCATGAACAATGTGTGCTCCTCGTTGTTAGGGTTTATCCTAATTTGATTATAACCCGAGTACGCGTCCATGTAGCTTAGGAGTTCATGTTCGAATGTCGAGTCTACAAGCGAATCGATCCTCGGCAGTGGAAAGGGTCTTTCAGACATGCTTTATTGACGTATATAAAGTCCACGCACATCCTCCACTTTTCGTTATTCTTTTTGACCATCACAACGTTGGACAGCCAATCTGGATCACACCTCCCGTATGAATCCGGCATCCTGAAGTTTCTTTACCTCTTACCTAATAACCATCAACTTTTCCACTAAATAAGTCATCCTCTTTTGCCGAGCAGGCTTATGATTGGGATCTAGACCCAAATTATGGACCATACTCTGGTCGGTATCCCTAGTATGTCGCTCGATACCCAGACAAAGACATCCGAGTTTTTTTGTCAGAAATTGATAAGCTGGTCTCAGAAAGATTGAGGCAGTGAACTTCCAATATGGACGGATTTTTCAGGATCCAAAATAATTTGATCAATTGCTTCTCCAGACTCAACCTGTTGCAATGTCGTTTCATCGCAGAAGTCCAAGTCTTCAATAGGCTGAGGAAGAGGTGTTTACGTCACTTGGGACATATAGCATGTCCGTTTGGCAGATTGATCTCCGTGGACCTCTCCAATCCCGTATGGCATAGGGAACTTCATCTTCAGATGTGGGATTGAAGTTACGACTTTGAATGCAGTTAGACAAGGACGTCCAAGGATAGTGCTGTAGACCAACATGAGGTCTACTACTAAGAAGGAAAGGGTCTTGGAAGCTATCCTCGGATAGGTCCCTAACGTGACCTCAAGTTGGATGACTCTCTACACTGGTATTGGCTCATTATCTAGTCTATAGAAGGGTCATTCGGTAACTGTCATTTGCTTCTCTTGAGTCATAATTTAAAGAGGTATGAAGGTAAAGTAAATTGTAGAAACTTTCATTATCAACAAACACTCATTTCATCTGATAGTCCAAAGCTCCGTAAAAAATGAAGGCATTTACAACTAGAGGGCCAGAATGGGGGGATATTACATGGTTCATGTTTTTGTCGCTAAAACTAATAACCTCATTCCTAGATTCTTCCCTTGGCTTCTTCTGCTTTGCCGTTAGATCTTCCCGGGTACTACCTTTGGCCGGATAAGTCGATATCATGTTGACGACTCCCGTGGCTGCTCGGTTCCTTGGGTGGTCATCTTTATCATCTCCTACTATTCCGAAATCTTATCCGGGTATTTACAGAAAGCGGTTGAGGTAATCTCTCTTGATCAACTCTTCTTCTCTCTTTGCAACATCCTACGGTCTTCAATTACGTGACCTCCGCAGCATGGTAGTAGCAGTTTTGGACTGGTCACCACCGTTGGGATTCTTCAGCGCTTTTGGCCACTTTAAAAATTTCTCACTCCGAATCTATATCAGGATGTTAGTATACGAGTCATTCAAGGGAGTCAGGTTTAAGGGTCTATACTCCCTACAAATGGTTTGCTCGGACTTCTACTACTTTTTTGGCACCTGAGAGCCTTGTCAATCTTCATTCTTCCTTTTTACCTCCACCATCCTCGGGGGGAAGCTTTCCTCCTAGATGGGCCTCTTCGCATCGTTGGCTTCTTCGGCCGCTATGTATGATCATGCCATGGCCTCGACCTCTGTGAAGGTCTGGGATCCTTTGTGGATTAGATGCTTAAAGAAAGCTCATCCTTCCAGCGCAAATAAGAAGGTGTTTAGTTTCACACCATCCGCAAGTTTTGAAATCTGTCGGGCCTCCGCAATGAATCAGGCCAAAACCCCCCTCTCAAGCTCTCCCTGGCTCCTTACTTCATTCAAATAAGGTGCCAAAATTACTTCTCAATCCTCCTGTTAGAGGAAAACTGTGAGAGAAAACTGCTTGCCAGCTCGTCGAATGATCAAATAGAATTTGCTAACAGCCCAAAAAATCATATCATCGCATCTCCCTTAAGTGTTAACATAAATTATTGACACATCGTAAAAGTGATCAAGATGATCAATTGGATCATCGCTTCTATCGTACACGTCGAGGTCTGGCATCTTAAACTTTGGGGAGAGTGGCCTCGTCCTGATCTCCATTGTAAACAGAAATTGACGCAGGTCAGTAGTTCCTCCTCCATCGTTTTCGTCAAAAAATTGTTGTCGAACCTTCTCAAGCTTCTCCTTCACATGGGGTGCCGCCTCCCGAATGGCGTGCTTCTAATTGTCACACACATATTAAAGGTTTCGCCTCTCTGGGCTTTCATCCTGAATTCGAGGACCCAAGGGACCTTTAAGTTGCTATGGGACTCTGCTACTTGAGGCAACTTGCGTCCTCGTGTCCTCATGCTGGCTGGCTTGTTTCGTGGGGTGCTTCTTCCCCTTACCCTTTTTCTGGGATGTTGCGATTTAAGAGGCCTTGAGTGGTGCCTCCTTTAGCCGTGCGTCCATTTTTGAACAAAGGGTCCGGACAGCTTTGGACATATCATCCATCCTCAACGTCAACGTCTGTACGTATGAATCGGGATGATCTTCTATCCCGATGCATGCAGTAGGGCCATTTCCACTTGAGGCAACTTCTCTGACCGGGACACTGGTTTGGGCTTGGGTGTTCACCATCTTCTTTATTACAGAAAGTGTGTTAACCTGACTTTTTATCGGCTCCCACAGACGAGACCAATATTGCGTCCTCGGATCTTGATATCTGTACGGATGATGACCCAAATATAGAGCAACACAAATGTAGCTTTTAAGTAGAAGGAATAGAGAGAGACAGTGACACATAGTATTTTTATATGAAAAATTCTCTTCTAAATGGAAAAAAAAAATCATTGGATCATAGGTCCGAAAATAATTTTACTATTCAAGTGCATGAGTACAAATGGTGAAGAACAAAGTGTAAGGCGATTCTCAAGGATCACTCTTACAATCACAAGTGTTCTCTCAGCTATGCAGCGTAATTTTTTTTTTCTCTTTGAGCATAAATGCAAGTGCAGAATATTCAATTCTTTGTTAGATACATAGTGAATGCTTATATAGTGATTTGAATCCTCCTACGTGGAGCACCCACGTGGAGCTAGCGTGTGTTGGAGATCCTGCCACCAACTCTATAAATCCATCTTGCAGTGTCAGAGACGCTGTATGCATGCGGGCTGTGAGACGTCACTTCTATAGTGATCACACTTGCTCTGCAAGTCATCATTTTCTATAAAGATTGCGTGTTGTAGAGAATACGCGTGCCTTTACGAAAGCCAACAATCTGAGCTGGCAACCTTGATCGTCTTAAACTTCCTTTCTTAGGCTCATGCCGTTGAAGATATCTCAGAATCCTCATCCTTGATAAAGGCTTTTGGCCTTTATCACGTCCACGGACATCTGGTGACAAATATCCTCGGGCTTCAACTGAGGGCTTGGTTAACAATAAGCCTTTGAGCTTTCAGAGTCATATCCTCAATGCCATGTCCTCGGGGATTCATTGGAGACTTTGATCTCTTACGGAGTCCTCGAGCCTCCTAAGTTAAGTCAGTCTCTCACACCAATTCAACTCTCTAAGCCTCTTGGGCTGTAGACCTAAGTCCTCGGGCCTCTTAAGATAATTTAGCCTCTTAAGTGAAATTAATATTGTGAGCCTCCTAGGACGTGAGTCCAATTTTTGAACCTTTTATCTAGTCCCTGGATATCACTACCTATCAATATTTTAATCATTTAATTTTAATTTAATAATTATACGAGGAAGTAGTATCCCATTTATGCCAATTAGTAGAAGGAAAATGATGAGAATACTAATTAATTAAAGCTTGTAGGTGGTAGTAAAGGAACAGATATAAGAGGTGGAACATATATTTTTTTTTAAATTTAAAATATTAATATTTAAATAAATTATTATAATTTAATTATTTTTTAAAATATAAAAATTAATTAAAATTAATTATTAAATTAATAATTATTTATTTTAAAATAAATAATAAAAATATAAAAAATAATCCCCTTTTTTAAGTAAATAAAGCCAACCCGAACCCGGTAGTAAGGGCGATTGTGTTGGGGTTTGTTTGCAAAATCTCGAGGTTTCGGTGGCCCATCAGAC
>JAOVVI020012412.1:0-12254 GCA_028571085.2 Nepenthes alata | reverse complement strand
ATGTTATGCATGCTTATTAATTCCGTTTACATCTAGAGTTAAATATCCCTTACGTGTATCGGATATTTAATTTAATTTATTTATTTTATTGCTTCCGCTATACTTGTAACGGGGTCGAAACACGTGAGCACCGAAACGTGCTTTTTCACTCCCTATGGTACAAAATCACAAAACTAAATCTAGAATTATCATCTTCTAATGCAAGCAGCTTAACCGACTTCTAATCCTCTATTATATCTCATCGGGTATAAGGTCGTGCTCATTTGAAGAAAAGAAAATAGTAAGGGTGAGCCAAATACACAATAATGTATAATATAATAAAAAAATAAGTAATATATTCAAAATAAAGTAGATGAGGGATATAGGAATATGATATAAATCCATAAACATAAAAAATGATTAAATGCATTTTTCGAAACACCTTTTTTTTTCCATTTTATTTCTAATTTCTTTAGGTTCTAAAATATGTAAAATTATCTTTATCTTTGTGGATTAGGGCCAATAGGCATTACTAGCTAACGGTGTGTCGAACGAAGAAAGAAATGTGTATACTCCCACTCATTCTAAGGTACAAACTCACGCAAATTAAATATCCCGTGGTGAGCAGTGTACCTTTAGCCCAATATATGGGACGATAAAACATATGCCACCATGTCCCCCGTGACCCAGAAGCAGTCCTCGTGTTACCACAGTAATATTCTAAGGTATGCCAGAGAATACTATCTTCTAAAATAAATCATTGGTTCAATTTTATGATTATTTATTCTTAAAAAAATTCTATACTCATTCATAATTTATTGTTCTCACTCCGAGAAAACGGTTCATCAAATATAATATATCATGGAATTGCATAATTCTTATGAGTTTAAATTTTCACATAAATTAAACTACATGCATAATCAATATAAAGTATGGGAAAAATTAAAAATTCTTACCACCATGAGTTAAACATAACTCTAAAACTTTCGAATAATAAATCCCTTCACAAAGACATACGACATAATTTTTGAAGAATATACAAGATAACATATATAACATACATGCGAATAAATATCATTATTCACATTTGATAATATTTTTGAAACACGTAAAAATAACAAGTATAAAATATATGTAAATAAATACCAAATAATCAAAATACCCACGTCTATAAAGCTAGGGTTTCAAGTTTCTAAGGCCAAACAATGCATAAATCATAAATAAAATGGGTAAAACTCAAAAGGGAGCGGGTTAGGGTTTTCATGTGCGAAATACCGTATAAATCTTACAAATCAGATATAAAAACGACATATATGTATGCTCAAGACATATGTTTCATAAAATATAAACATGTATGGGTATCGATACGAGAATATTTGATGAGAACAGAACAAAAAGTGCAAAGAGAGAAAGAAAATGGTATGAGTACACTTACCTCGACCAAATCTACAACTTCTTTAACTAGTTCTAAATCGTAATCAAACCCAAGAACCTCGATCTCCTCCTTCTCTCTCTTTTCCTTCATGCTCTCTCTCTCCTCTCTCTCGGATTGCCCCAAAATGACGCGAAAAAAACTCTCGCGGGTTTTTATAATGCAGGTTGGCACTTGAGCGCCAACCCAATGAGAAGCATGATCTCTTGCCTCTGGTTCCAACACTTGCCCTCGGGTGCCCAGCAAGCATCCTTGCTGCTGCCATCTACCATATTCGGAACCTGATTTTTATATATGTATTAAGCCTAAATTTTATTATATTACTTTAATTATTCCTAATTACGATATTTTAAAAACTTGTACCTTACAACATTCATAGCACAACACCTAGGGCCCTTATTTAGATTGTATTTATGTTGTAATTCTTGAGCGAGTTAAATGTTATCACTAATGCATTTGATCCATAAAAGCAGTTTGCCAAGAGTTTACCATGTAAGCTTTGTCATCATCAGAACTAGATACCGCAGAACAAATATTCTCAATAGATGTAATGACCAATATCAATGAAATGAGATGTGAAGGCACCGATTTTTGAATATAAGGCCACACAGACTCAAGATGGCCGGGCCTATTCGGCCCCTGTTGAACCAAAAGGTTGGAAAAATATTTGAGAATAACAGTACGGACCCTTCAAGTTGTAGGAGACTCATCCTCCATTAAAGAATAGATACACTTGAGATTCTTCTTCTCCTTAATGGAATTAGAAAAGAACTTGGTACAATGATCACTTTCATTAAGCCATTTAATCTTATATTCGTGCTATAATAAATCTTCATCTATATGAATAGTTTTAACAAATTTAATTGGAGCAAAAGCCTCTTCCTCAATGATGGCGCCACAAACGGGGTCAAGATAAAGAGCCTCCTAAGCCCATAGGAGTCTCAACTTGGTATGAGAGACCTCACATCTAAGATCTCTAATATCGTTGTTGAAAACTTTAATAGATACCTTGACATGTTTTAGTTTAAATATGACTTAGTATATAGGAATACCATTACAAGTAGAATCCCAAGCATCAGTCACTATCATGGAATACTAGGAATGTTGCATGAGAAAATTGCTAAAGTTAAAACTCCATCTTTTCAAGACACCCTGCTCCCCCCTAGAATAAGTACACAGAGAGTGGTCAATAATATTTGCTAACTCAAATCTAGCCCTATGCAGCATCCCAGTAGAAAGCCAAGCTTCTGACTAGGATTCTATTCTTATGAATATGTTTAGAATCTTCCCTAAGGCTGTACAAAGTGAACTTATAATCCTCATAAGAAAGGTATCGAAGGCTATTTCTAATTGTAAGGAACTATACATCCCAAAACACACAAAAATTTCGACTCATTGATAATTTTTCAGAAGTAGTATAAATATAACTATTCGATACACGTAAAAAATATTTAGATCTAGATGATATGAATATTTCACAGCATAAAAATTAAAGACATAATAAATAATAAGAAAGGGATTATTTTGGTGACGAAGAAAAAACTAGATAACAATAGCTATCGAGAAAAATTCTCTAGTCTACAATGGCTAAAGAAGATATGCACTATGAAAATCAAATTACAGACTAGGTGATAACAACGCGCTAACCTAGTCGACTTACTCACGCCTCGTGATCTCTACCGATGAACTCCTTGAATTTGCCCACGGCAATGAAACCGGACGCCTTCCTATCTTCACATCAAACTTTCCACACGAACCGCTGGAGCTCAGTTTTCATGCCTCCTACGTCACTCACAAGGGATTTGCAGGCAAGGAAGAAAGTGTAGTCGAATAGTGTAAGTGGAAGAGAATGCTTTGGCAAGCTAACACATATAAACGGTGAAGCTTTATCCGGTGGGTGCAAAATCTTTTCTCAAGGTAATGAATTTAGCCTTTTTGTGTCTCAATTTTCTTTTCCAAAAACCCTAGAGATGTAGAGGAAAAGCCCATATATATAAATGGGCCCAAATGGTTTGAAAAATAAAAGAGTCGTTAGGAAGAAAAGGGCCGCGCTACTCGAGAGTCGTTTGAGCGCGAGGTTGGCGTAGGATACGGTTCAAGGATTTCGTGACTTGGCGCTTGAGCGCAGATCAGGCGCTCATCGAGTGCCCCAGTTTTGGAAAATGCACCTAGGTGGCCCCTTGAGTGGTCAACGAGCAGCCCGGTTCTGGAAAATGCACCTAGTTGGCACCTCGGATGCTAGTTGAGCGCCCAGTTCTGGAAAACGCACCTAGTTGGCACCTCAGGCACTCATTGAGCACCTCGTTCAAAAAAATATGTTCCTAGTTGGCGCTTCGAGCGCCCATTGAGTGCCATTCCCAGGGAGGGGCAGAACGGAGGATTGGGAGGGGGAACGTTAAGGATGTGATGCGTACGACCTTCAGGTATTGAACTAATAAAACTCTACCAGGCAAGAATGATGTCACAGATATCGAACGCTCCCACATGGTCACAAAATATGTTAATATACAAGACGACTAACAATCTCCTCATTTGATAATTTTATGACAAAACCCCAAAAAATAAGAAATGAAAATACATGATAAGTACAGATTCATACACT
This sequence comes from Nepenthes alata, assembly GCA_028571085.2. Classification (NCBI taxonomy): domain Eukaryota; kingdom Viridiplantae; phylum Streptophyta; class Magnoliopsida; order Caryophyllales; family Nepenthaceae; genus Nepenthes; species Nepenthes alata. Next base: position 8,241 of record JAOVVI020012412.1, on the reverse strand, counting down.
ACCAAGATAGAACCCGTGTACATCAAAATCGACGCTAAGATACAATCGATACATAACATAACACAATAAAATATCTAAGACACTGCCGAATTGCTTTGGGCCAAAAAAGAGCTGCAGTGCCTGCAACCATAGTTAGTACATAAATAAAGCAGAATATGCGCAAATATACATAACAGTAGCGACCAAGGAACCAATAGCATAAGTAAATGGAAAACAAAAATAGCTGGAAACATATAAGGAGATGGAACATATAAGTAAATGGAAGACATCTTCCCCTCTCAGAAAGAAAACTCCCCCTCACATTACTACTCTCCCTTTTTGTCACGAATGATGAAGGGGCATCGCTCAGAGAGATTGCCGAAGGGACTAATGAGAAGAAGACGAATGAGGAGCTGCTGCCACTGGAGAATGAACCGATCCTCTTGTGTAAGAAGCTGAGAGTCAAGATTCTCTAGGACCTCGAACCAAAACTGAGCCTGAGTCTTTGCCATGTGCTGAAGTCGAGACACCAACTACTCATGGGATGTGGACAGGCGGGCTAGCTACTGAGAGATGCAGGAGAGAAGGCCCGAAGTACGCGATGAGGTAGAGATAGCAGAGCAAGAGAGACGCGAGGGGCGTGGAGCAAACGGCTCGGCCATGTCTAGAGAGGAGGGAGCCGTGGGATGAGAATCATCGAGAATATCATCAGATGAGGGGGAAGGCCGGAGAGTGTGAGAGTAACTCTACTCGAAAGTGGAATGAGTAATAGGCCAGCCAAGAGATGCGTGGGGAAGGTCCGGACACTGAACACCTAAGGCAAGAAGGAGACGCTGACTGAGGTAACCATGCAGGAGGTTGTCATCCTTCTTGGGGTTGAAGTGAGCGAGCATGTGAACGCACAAGTGGAACGAAAGGTCAATCGACCACCCACTGAGAAGAGCAAAAAGAAAATGAGCTTTATCGAAGGGAATAGAGGAGAAATGAGAAACCAAAAACAGATTTGTCAACACAATCTTGCTCACAATTAGACGCTGAAGACTAAGGAGCTTGGTTTTGAAAGCACACCCATTTCAGGTGATGGGGGATCTGTGAAGGAAAGAAGCGACATCATTAGGTTGATGTAGGGCTCGACCCTGAAAGGGATAGTCAGGATGAGAAACCCGAGAGATGCCCAAGGTGGTGGCGAGCACACCCAAGATAATCCAGAGGTGACTCCCCCTCATGAAGGTAGAGAAGGCGTCGAAAGAAATATCATGAATATTAGAGTAATACTCTTGCATGAGGAGGGGAATAGGGGCAATCAAATTAGTGAGGACGGGCTCCCAGTGTCAGTCAGTGAACAACGATGAGATGGCGGGGTCGAGTTGAGCGAGGACAACTTCATGCTCAAGGGTTAGTTGCCACTGGGACATCCGGGAGGAAAACAGTGACGCAACAGCATCACTGAGAAAGCGATCGAGATCAAATTGGTCACTGGGATGGGAGAGCTTACCAGAAGATTTCTTGGAAAGAGATTTCTATGGAACCAACATCTGAAAAGACAAGAAAAAAAAGAACACATTGGTACAAGAAATAAAATCCCACACGGTGCACAAAAGACACTAGCCGCTGCCAACAGCCCATCACTGGCACAATGCTGGCAAATGGCAATTGGGCACGGCCTGACAACTGGGCATGGCCCGGTGTAGACGATAGGCAGATGCGCCGCCACACCTGAGGCAAAGCTACAACGGTGAACCAAAACCTGGAACAAGGCAGACACAGGCGGGACACCTAGTACACCAGTGACTCATGGGCTCACCAAAGCCAGCAAATAGAGTTGGAAGACTAAAATGAGGATTAGGATGGACGTTGGCAAACCAGTCGACGGACAGTGGGGTCACCGCTGAACACCTTTAATGAAGAGCCAAACAGAAACCAAGGAGAGAAGAGAAAGTACCTGGAATGTGGCAAGAGAGGAGGTCGATCTGCATGTTGGCAGGACGGAAAGGGGGCAAAGGAGAGGAAAATGTCGAGCGGTGTGGAGAGAGAGAGTGGCATTGTGCGGAAGATGACGAGAGAGAGATAAAACCCGCATGTGATGTGGGATTGTTGTTTTTGTATTGTTTTTTTGTTGTTGTTGTTTTAGAGAAGAAGATGACAATAGAGAGAGAAATCCCTTGTGTGATGTGCATTTTTTTTGAAAAAAAAGAAGTTATGTCATTCCACGGGAGGTGCACAAACACCGATGACCATTCTCAAATATTCAAAACGCACACTATCCAGGGGTTTAGTGAGAATATCAGCAGTTGATTTTTTGTTGGAATATGAGCAAGGGAGATGACTTGAGTTTCAATAAGCTCACGAATAAAATGATGTCGAATGTCAATATCTTTAGTACGTGAGTTTTGAACAGGATTTTTGAAAATATTAATCGTACTGGTATTGTCACAATAAATAGTCATAGTGTCTTGGATAATACCGTAATCAAGAAGCATTTGTTTCATCCACAAGAGTTGTGTTCAGTAGCTACCTGCGGTAATGTATTCGGCTTCCGCAGTAGACAGTGAAATAAAATTTTATTTCTTAATCATCCAAGCAACCAGATTGGAGCCGATATAGAAACATCCACTGGATGTGATTTTTTGATCCTTAACATTTCAAGCCCTATCAGCATCGGAATATTCGCCAAGGCAAAATTTTTGTCTTTAGAGAAGAAAATTCCATGATTGGAAATCCCATTGACATATCAAATTATATGCTTAATGGCACTTAGATGAGATTCTTTCGGATCGGATTGAAAACGAGCACAGACGCCAACACTAAATACAACGTCGGATCTGCTAGTGGTGAAGTACAGGAGACTGCCGATTATACTCTTGTAGAAAGTATGATCGACGCTCCTGCCGGTAGGATTACAATCCAGTTTCACAAAAGTGGTCATGGGTGATTGAGTATGTTTGGAGTTATTAAGATTGAAATTTGAAAGGTCATTGGCATACTTTGCTTGAGAGATGAAAATACCACGAGGGAGTTGCCGAATTTGTAGGCTAAGAAAATAAGATAGTTCTCCTACCATACTCATTTCGAATTATGAGGCCATGGAGTTAGCAAACGAACGAGCATGAGAGTCAATGGTGGTACCAAAGATAATGTCATCAACATAAATCTGGTTTACCAACATACTCTTTCCGCTCATGTTCACAAACAGGGTTTTATCGACACTCTCCCAAACAAAACCATGTTCACTGAGGTACGAGGTGAGATTCTCGTACCGGCACTAGCAGCTTGCTTAAGACCGTATGAAGCCTTTTTGAGTTTATGCACATGGTCCGAGAAAGCAGGATTCACGAAATCCTTTGGTTGCTCAACATAGACTTCTTCTTGAATAATACTATTTAGGAAGGCACTTTTAACATCCATTTGATAAAGTTTAAAGCCCATGATACAAGTAATGGATTACAAGATACGGATAGATTCAAGATGAGCTACAGGAGAAAAAGTTTCATCGTAAATGATACCCTCCATTTTTATGTATCTTTGAGCTACAAGACGAGCTTTATTGCAAGTGATGTTTCCATTTTAATCAGTTTTATTTTTAAAAATCCAGTTGGTTCCAATGACATTAGTTTGTTTAGGGCTCGGAACATAGGATCAAATGTCATTCCTAGCAAATTGATTTAATTCATCATGCATGACATTTGTCCAGCATTCATTAGTTAGTGATTCTTCAACTTTTTTAGGTTCTAAGTGAGATACATAACAGTTATAGGCAATCAGTGTAATATCCCAAATATTTTTATTTGATTTAATTTATATTTATTTATTTTGGAGTAATTTAGGTGTGATAGAAAATTAATTAAATATTATGAAAAGTTTGGAGAAATATTTAGAATTGTTGGGTTGGCACCCAAAGTGCGCCCATTCGACCACCCGAGTATTGACTTGAACTTTGGGATTAAAAAAATGTAATATATATATGTATATAATTATATAATAATAATAATAATAACAACGATGAAAATAGAAGAAGTAGAGGGGAAGATTAGGAGAGTAGGGAAATCGAGCGAGGGTTTTGGCGAGGAGAGAAAGAGAGAGAGAGAGAGAGAGAGAGGAGGAGAACAGCGTCGGCGGAGGCAGTGCATGGGTCAGCGGTGGCCGGCAACGGCCGTGCATCGCAATGGCCAGCTGGGTGACACGGTGGAGCAGCGATAGTAGCTGCGGGAGCTCAGCGCGAGGAGGAACCGCACGAAGGAGAAGAGCAAAAATGGAGGCCTTTGGGTTTGATTCCAACTTCGAGCTAGTTGGAGAAAACGTAGAGGCAAGTGTTCTCAGACTCACTATTTGCTCTCTTTTAATTTTTATTTGTTCTCCATCGAGTATTACCATTCCGACACCCACCCAAATCATGAATAACATGCAACCTATGATTATTATTCAATGTATTTATGGTTTATTGTTCATTTTTCCCTCCGTTTGACCTGGTTTGGCTTCTCCAAACCCTAACCTATAACTGCACAGGATACCCCTTTTTTCCTTCGATTATATGTTAAATTGACCCCAAAATATAAATTATCATGTCCTAAATATGTATATATCTTGGCCGGGTGTCCAAATTCACTAGTATCAACCCGTTCGCAATGTTCAGACGCTCTAAAAAGGATCTGACATTGTTCACCCGAGAATAAATAAAATCTTTGCATGCTTCCATCGTAATAAATTGTTATGTAAGCTATCACTAATTGTTTATATTTAATTGTAATCCCCGAAAATATATGTTTATGCTGCGTTTGTAAAGAAAAGTGTTCCAGGGGACCCCAATGTGATATTGGCTCATCGGTGGTAAGGAATTCCAAACTCTCTCATGAATTTTGATAATCATGCACATAAATTGAATCGTTAAAAAAGCTTAAGTCCCAAAGAAAGATAATAACTGAGCAAGCAATCGGAGGAAAATTTACAATGTGTGTATGATTGAATTGATCTCCCGGTTAGAGATAATGTGAATGAAATGAAATATGGTGGATCCTCCCTCAAGGAAAAGTAATCTTGAAACTAGGACCATAAACTTATATTCATTAGGTAATATTCTCTGGCTGGCCATTAACATCACGGTAGAAACCCAAGGGTTACTTTGGCCACATATCTCGACCGCTTATGTGAGCAGGTGACGTTCGTGGCACACCTTAGAATACTACTGTGGAAGGATGAGGATTGCCTCTAGACCGCAGGAGGTTAGAGTAGCAGGTGACTGGCACGCCGCTATGCCACGTGGTGTTTGGCCTATTATAGGCGGTTTGTTTGGACTTCGAGTACGTTGTTTGGCCCTTAGATCATGTGGGATATCATGATCTTTCCTTATCTTCCCGTATCTTTTACTAGTAAGACCTACTGGCCCTAATCTGTAAAGACTAAAATAAATAATAAATGCGATAAAACCTGATCGATGGCATTATGCATTCCTAATTGTTCTTTCCACCCATATTCCATTGTTATTACGAGTACATGTTGCCTCCTTTCCATTATCATTTTCGTTGTTCTTTACCGTTTGATAGTGATGTGTTATTTTACTTGATGAACTGTATGCTCACTCTTACTGTTTCTCCTTCCAGATGAGAGTATTGAGCCAACGCCCGATTAGTTAGAGCAAGGAGAGGGATTTGCTTGAGATTAGCTGGACGTCGAAAGCTTAAAGATTTGGACATGTCTAATGTAATAGAATGTAAATAATCGAGTTAGATTAATGTGGTGTGTTATATTGTGGTTTTTTATTATTTTATGGTTATTGTTATGCTTCTACATGTTTCTGAATCTAGTTCCACTTCTATATTAATATTGGATGTTTTAGATTTTCTTTAGACCTAGATGGCATCTCTCTTAGATCCAACATGGTAGCTGAAGTATGCTGTGTTGGAGCCATAGATTTTATAGCATTGTAGATCCTATGTTGTGAATATATTGTGGAGTAATTGAGAAACTTGGATGTTTATATGTTTGTGCAGGAAATTTTGACAAGTTGTATTTTTGGTCTTCATCCAATTGCAGAGGGAACTCTGCTAAAATTTCTATAAAAATTTATAATATTAATTATGCCTTTATTTAAGAAAAAATAACCCGGTCCGTCACATTCAGGTTGAGAACTTGATGTCGCAATCTCATACCCTCATTTAGATCACCAAGGATAAAATCTTTTGGATAATTTAGTTTGACTTTGGCTGAAGGTTCCTTACTAAGAATGGCAACTTGGGTATCATTTGAAATATTAGCCGAGGCTAAATCAAATGAGGGCTCAGATTGATCACCTTCTTCATTAAGGCAATTGCTTGCGTCGGGAAGCTCATTAGGAATATCATTGACAACGATGTTGATGGACTCCATAACTGTCTATGTACGAAAATTGTATATGATAGCTATACTATTAAGGGAATATCCTAAGAACATTCTTTTATCACTTCTAGAATCAAACTTATATAGTTTTTCTCTATCATGAAGGATGAAGCATTTGCTTCCAAAAATGTGAAAATATTTCGGGTTTGGTTTTTTCCCTTTCCAGAGTTTGTAGGATGTCTTATCCATTTCGAGTCTTAGGTATACCCGATTGGTTATGTAACAGGCCGTGCTCACGGAATCCCCCCAAAAGTGCACATCAATATTTTTGCTTTCCATCATGGTTCTCGCCATTTATTGAATGACACGATTTTTACGTTCTACAATCCCATTTTGTTGTAGTGTGATCACTCATGTTGAATTCCTTCCTCACCACAAAAATTGTCAAAGTTAGTATTTTCAAATTCCTTTATGTGATCACTACATATTCTCTCAATAGATGATCCTTTTTCATTTTGGAGTTTCTTGCATAGAATCTTCGCGTGATCAAAGGTGTCAGATTTTTCATGAATGAGGTCGATCCATGAGTATCTAGAAAAATCATCTACAATCACAAGAATATATTTTTTTCACCCTAGGCTCTCAATTCTAAAAGGTCCCATAAAATCCATATTGATCAGCTAAAAGGGACGAGAGGTCAGAATGTCGCCAAAAGAAATATGTCTATTTCTAGTTTGTTTACCGAGTTGACAAGGGCCGCACATGTGGTCTTTGACATTAGATAATTTTGGAAGGCCCTCAACATAGTTTTTCTTAGATATTTTGGCCAAATCTTTAAAGTTCAAATGGCCAAACCGTTGATGCAACAATTAAACAGAGTCAACTTTAGCGGGGTGACATTCTAAGAAAGGACTAAGCTCTATCCAGTAGAGATTATCGGGGGTTCTCCTGCCTTCCAACACGATAGAACCCTTAGTATGATAAATACAACATTTTTCTTGAAAGAATATTACTTTAAAGTTCTCATCACAAAGTTGGCTAATACTCAAGAGGCTCGATTTAAGACTGGAGACATACAGGACATCACATGGTTTCGAGAGTCCAAAAATATAAATCAACCCTTTTCCAAGGATAGGAGCTTTCACTCCATCACCAAACACAACTGTTCTATCGGGATGGTCAACCAGAAAAATAAACATGGCTTTATTTTCACACATATGTCTGGAATATCCGCTGTCTAGATACCATAGTGAATAATTTTGGGCTTTTAGAGCAATATGAGCAACTTTACAGCGACAAATTTTTGAGATTTATTTTAGATCGTTCTTCTTTATCTAAGATTTTGACTTAGTTATTTAACTGTTGAATATGATTAACCAAAGTTTTCATTTTTGTCTATTATCTTTGATTGTATAGTAGATTTATGGTGAGACAATGGGGACGAATGCACCCAATTTGTCCACACGCATGACATGTAGACAGAAACTTAAGGATGGTATTTGATTTTCTGTATTCTTGTTGAAAATAAGTATAATATCCAAGTATTTGTAAGAATCTTGTTGGTTGATTCACAAACGTTTTATTCTTGCGTTTGGGCATGGACTTACACCCAATTCGATTCTTAGCACTTTTAGGCATAGTTTTTGAAATTTCTGGGGTACTCATATTTTTGTGGGGAGGTTTTGTAGTCGGAACAAAGACAGGTTTCAAATGTTCACCAAGTTTAGATGCGTTCTCAATATAGCTCAAGCCCTTTTTATTTCCCACAAGCTTTCCCAATCCCGACATGTGATTTTACTTTTGAGTTTCGCTTGAGAATTTCGTAATATCATTTTTAATATTTGTAAGTTCTAATTCCAAAGATTTTATATTAGTAGTAAAGAATCATTAGCCATTTCCAGTTTGCGATATTAAACAGTGAAACAATACAGTTTTGTTGAAAGTTCTGCTTTG
>JAOVVI020012411.1:0-12255 GCA_028571085.2 Nepenthes alata | reverse complement strand
CGGAGAACTTGACCGTTCTCCGCCTTCCAGCTTTTCGGAGAACTTCACCGTCCTCCGCCATCCGGTCAACCTTTCTTGTTGACCGTCTCGCCTTCCAGCGTTCCGGAGAACTTCACCGTCCTCTGTCATCCGGTCAACATTTCTTATTGATCGTCTCTTTGCTACCCGTCCGCCATCCAGCAGCACTGATGTAGCCTTAGACGGTCAACCTCCTGTTGACCGGATTCGGCTGGTTGTCCGTCGGTCAAACTCTATTGACCGTTCTTGCCTTCCAGCCAGTTAACGTATATTGACCGGCTAAAGCACCCTGATGACAAACAGTTTGTTGAAATCACCCACAAGGGAGTGATCATATTCCAACAGTAGGAGGGAAAGAGGATACTTGATGTAGAGAATTGGGTGCTGCTGATGGGTTTTTAGAAGCAGAAGCTGGTTTGGCGAGTAAAAGATACTTTAAATCAGCCGTCAAGGACTCTATTTTCTGATCCATCAGGCTGAGTTTGTCTTCCATGGCTTGTTTGTGTTATTGATTCTCTTCTTGAATTGTTAATTGGAATTGCTCGAATTGATCTTCCTTGGAAGCATTCTTTATATAGTGCAACCCCCCTGTAACTCCTTTTTTTTTCTTCCTAACCAAACTATCAACTAACTGATAACAACTAACGACTACTACTAACAATATTAACAGCTTTAACATATGGCTTGCTGTTTCAATGCTGAGAAGTGCATACTGATCCAATTCTGTTGCTGCATCAGGAAGAGCTTCGGTTACGTGCTTCTCACTGTGAATCGTCCTCATTATGTGATGGAAAGGTTCTAATGTCAAAGTTAGACTGGCCCATAATACTCTTAGAGGGAAAAAAGATGATGCTGAGATGCTATTAGGATATATGTGACTGATTTAGGATTTGTCATTGAATTGGCATTTGACCTTTTTACTTGATTGCTTATTAGGTTGTATCAGCTGCATTCATAACGTGGCTTGCTTGGTTTGTTACTGGAGAATCTGGTCTTTACCCGAAACATTGGATACCAAAAGCCATGGACAAGTTTGAACTTGCTCTACAGTTTGGTATCTCTGTGCTGGTGATTGCATGCCCATGTGCATTGGGTCTAGCAACTCCTACAGCAGTCATGGTTGCCACAGGCAAGGGTGCTTCTCAAGGTGTGCTCATTAAAGGTGGGAACGCACTTGAAAAAGCACACAAGGTATGTGCATTATGTTTTGCTTTAGAAATATCCGTTGACAATGATGGTTATTGTTCATACTAGGTTTGTTAAATAATCATATGTAAGCGACACGTTTTCAATTATATTCATTTTATTTTCATCCAAGTGGATAACTTTGCCAAATTTGATACTAGGCAACCCAATTGCCTGACCTAAAAATTTCAACTGCCTATAACTTTCGCCATCAAAGCTGTATGTATTGTGGTTCACAAAGGCATACTAGGAAGAGTTGGACATTACCATTCCTTTGGTGTGGTAGGAAGGGTATGCATTTTTAGCATGCCTCTTCGTGTATTTTTTTTTTCCACTACTTGCATGGGACTGTTTGTAGTCACCCCATAAAAAGGCAAAATAAAAAAGTGCCCATGCCACTTCTCCCTTCTCCCCCTCAAAAAAATAAAAAAGAAGAAGAAGAAGAAGAAGGTGGAGTCCATTAATCCTATTTTTGAACTTCTATCTGTTAGTCTTTGTAGGTTGCGATGGTGGCCTTTGATAAGACTGGGACGCTGACAATGGGAAAACCAGTAGTTGTCAGTGCTGTGCTCTTTTCTGGATTTTCGATGGTGGAGTTCTGCAATGTGACAGTTGCTGCAGAGGTGGGTGTCTCCATGTAACTGCTTTGCAACTATACTAATACAATAAAAGGTCTTGAATGAATCCAGCGTGTATTTTATTGAAGTTTTCTTTAGTGCTTCCTTTTTCCAGAGAGGAGTGTTCCTTGAGTGCCAACGAGTGAGATTTTTGCAATTTTTCGTGGCAAAACCATTGCATACCCTGTTTATGTATGTGCTTTACATAAGAAAGAACGGTGAAGGGTTATATTTTTGTGTGTCAGATAGTCACTTTTATGGTACTATTTCCTGAAATTTATGCATCTATTTTCTTCATCCCCTTTGAAACTATTATTCAGGCAAATAGTGAGCATCCCATAGCGAAGTCTATAGTGGAACATGCTAAGAAGCTGAGTCAAAAGCATGGATCATTCGCCAAACACCTTGAAGAGGCCAAGGACTTTCAGGTGCATCCAGGAGAAGGAGTGAGTGGGAAAATCAATGACAAGATAGTTTTGGTAGGGAACAAGAGGCTTATGCTGGCTTACAGTGTGCCAATCAGTCATGAGGCTGAGGACTACATCACGGAAACTGAGAAACTAGCTCGCACTTGTGTCCTCGTTGCCATAGATGGCAAGGTTGCTGGAGCTTTTGCTGTGACTGATCCAGTGAAGCCAGAGGCAGGACGTGTAATAGCTTTCCTTCATTCTATGGGCATCTCAAGCATCATGGTAACCGGCGACAACTGGGCTACTGCAATAGCAATTGCTAGGGAACTTGGAATCAAGGAGGTTTTTGCTGAAACGGATCCACTGGGGAAAGCTGAGAAGATAAAAGAGCTACAGGTAAGCTTATCATTGTTTCAGTTTGGAGTCCAAATCAAAGTATAATTTGCTAGTTCTCCTCTGTAGTAGTAACAGATGATGAGATTCTGACTATGTTTACTAGATTTTTGATGGAAATCACGCCCTTAGAAGTTACCTCGTATATTTGGCTTCTAATACAGTAATTTGATACCCTTGATCCAATTCCAAGATTAGGCATTACAAAGTTACCCACAACACCTGGAGTTTATTATAAAACCTTTACAAAGTAGAATGACTTAAAAATGGGAGAACTGCAAAAGCGCTCTCCCATTAAGAAGGTTGGCATTTTTCTTTCTCGGGGTTGGCAAATTAATGCTTTAACACCTGTGGCTGTTGGAAATAGATAGTAGCTGTTGTAAATCAAGAAAGTGCTGCCTAACCTTGTTTTGATTGTCTGTTCTGGAATGATCCAGATGGAAGGGACAACAGTGGCAATGGTGGGAGATGGGATTAACGATTCTCCTGCGTTAGTGGCAGCTGACGTCGGGATGGCAATCGGTGCCGGCACTGATGTAGCCATCGAGGCAGCTGACATAGTTCTGATCAAGAGCAACGTGGAAGACGTAATCACAGCCATAGATCTCTCGAGGAAAACAATGTCGAGAATCCGGCTTAACTATGTATGGGCGCTGGGTTATAATATACTAGCCATGCCAATTGCTGCAGGAATATTGTTCCCCTTCACTGGCATCCGGTTGCCGCCATGGCTTGCTGGAGCTTGCATGGCTGCTTCGTCCCTCTGTGTCGTTTGTTCTTCTCTCCTCTTGCAGTCTTATAAGAAGCCTTTGCAAGTACTCTAATTCGCTAGGGTAGGTACCCTCAAATGCTTTTCTGCCCCATTTTTCCTGGGTAGACTTCCTTAACTGTAATCGCTGCAATGGTATATGTAACTCTTTAGTTATAACTCTGGTTTTCCTGATTCTAAAGTGGTTTTTTATCGTAATTCCATTATTTCTGCCATTTAATAAGTCACTGTTAACTTATTTGCTACTGCGTTTATCTTAAAATGGACTGGTTAAAGTTTTTTCTTTATATTGTAGAAAGATTATCTTTGATGTTCGAACTTGCAGCCTATTTTAAGTTGACAGACTTTTAACGGTGTATTCCTCGTCACAAATGTACTGGTGTTGTTTTATTTGGTAGATTGGCATTACATCCATAAGAAATTGAATAATTCAATTGAAAGCAAGTAATCATGGAATTTTTTCTCTTCTCTATTCTAACTTCAAACGAAATTAAAATGAAATGATGGCAATTTTAGATGAGGGGTCTAACTGAATTGAAATGTAAAGCATTTATGAAAGTAATGGCAAATATGCTGGGGATTTGACCAGGATATATATCACCCGGTTCAGTGGAGTGATTCTTGAACCCCCGTCGGCTGCTAGTCACCAAATGGTGAGTACATGAAACACAATAATATATAATAATTTTTAATAAGAAATTTTTTTTCAATTAACAAAAAAATTTACGGGATAAATTTTAAAATTTTTTTACTATTTAAAATTTTGTTATACAAACTCTTGAGATGGAGTATCTACAATCAATCTGAGATAAAATAAGAAACTCTAGAGTAAAAGTGAGAAAATTTTATTCTCCTGTTTCTTTTTTCTTTTTTCTCTCCTTTGTATCTCATTATCGGCTCTTTAATTTTACAAAGTGACTCTTGGCGAAGAGAAGAAAGTCCACTCACACCTCTTTCACACGTAACTCTAAAGTACTTGGTGCGTTTTATAATGACATCTGAATCAATATTGAGTTTTTTATAAGGGGGTTATCAAAATTTAACAAAATAGTAAAAATATCTTTGAACTAAAAGATAAGTGTCGCAGAAAAAATTAAAAGTAATAAATAAAACTAATGGGTCGATTGGTTTTGGAAAAGATATATAAGAAAGAAAATTATTTAAAAAATATATATATATATATATTTGTGTACTTGGATGTCTAAAAAATTATTTAAAAAATAAAAAATTAAATAAAGCCAATTATTCTGCTGGAATTGTACTTTCTATTTGAAAAATTTTTTCTATTAAATTTATTTTTAAAATTTTTTTAGATTTAAATAAATTGTAAAAAAACAATAGTTTTAAGGCCATAGTGAAAAATTATAGGAAATACAACTAAAAATCAAAGCTTTATTACTTAATAATAAAACGATCAGAAGTTTTAATATAAATAATCTAAAGCTAATGATTCGGAGGCATATTGCTATTAATAATGATGGATACATTAATAATGGATTGGCCCAAATAAAGGTCAACGGAAGCCCAAGAATACCGGTCAACGCAGTTAACAGTCCAATTAAAGGACAGGCTTAGAAACTGAAAAGCTCAAGACGGTCAACGTTAGCGTTGACCGTCTGGGCGGCCAACTTGCTCGTAGACGATCAACTCAACGTTGACCATCCATGCATAACTTGTTGGGCTTTTTTACAGTGATGGGCCTATTCCATTCTGGCTCACAGCCCATCAGTTGATCGCAATCTACTCTCCCTTCGTTCTATACGAAGGCGGCCAACACGCAGACGGTCAACTCGAATGTTGACCGTTTGCGCTTTACACAATGGGCTTACAGAAGCTTGCCTACAGTAACAGGCCTGACCCATTTGGGCCCACACGTATCCGACGGCCAACCACAGCTTTCCTAGCGTCTTTCACGATCTCAATTTATACGAGAAAGTATATTGATAAGATTAGAGCCATTCAAATAAGAAAGGCGTCATATCTTTTTAATTCCTTACCTGTAAGGTAGTCCAACGGTCATATACTGAAAAAGAATAAAATTAATTTGAAAAGTTATTGGCCGCCTCACAAGGAAACGATCTCACCCACCTTGACAACAGGCATCCATCTCAGAAGGCAGGCCTGCCAAGGTGGATAGAGGGGATCACTCATTTCAAAGAAGGAAGATCACCCTCTCAGTAAAAAAAATAAACCCTAGGATCATCATCAGGGCATGCTCACTTTTACGCTTTCATTGAGACCGAAAAATCATAAGGGTTATGAGAAATAAACTCTCTCTCTGCAGCCAAGCTCTGAGAACTGCGAATCAAAACACAAACAATCTCTAAGGCAACAAACGAGCTCTTATAGCCGTTTCTTGCCTTCTCACCTTCTAGATACAAAAAAGGCCTCGTCTCTCTCTTACATTTGGAACAAACTCTCTTTTCCTCTCTTGCATTACTCTAACGCATTTCAGTTTCTTTCTTTAAAGACTGCTTTACTAACTTGAGTGTCGAATTATTTTCGATGAGATTACACCCCGTCGACATGCTGAACTTTTGATCTGCTTAGTGGTGTGCAGGATCCAACTCAGGGAACGGAGTCGGAGCCAAAACCGCGACGAAATGACGACCCGAATCTATTTGAAGTCCGGATTCAGGGACACATTAAATAATATAAAAAATTTAAAACCTAAATTTATGGATTAGGGGGATATCTCCATGCTATTTGATATAAAAAAATTAAATTGATAAAATTTAAAATTTAAACATCTATTTAATAATAATAATAATTATCATTATTATATTAAATCAGAATAAAATAATTATTTTTAAGAATTAAAATAAAAAAATAAAACTTTTATATTTAAATTTTCATTTTAAATACGACATAATTGAGTAGAATAAATAATATAGTATTTAATTTATAAAATTATTATATGGATAAATAAATAATTAATGCAAATTGAATATTATGGCAGCCCCACTGTCTCCTTCACCACCACCACCGCCATTATACTGCTGCCACACAACTATTATCCCTTTGCTGCCGCCGCCGCCGCTCCGCCCATAACGAACATGCCACCACCGTCATCATGTAGCTTCCACTCCACCACCACCTCTGTCCACCACAATATTAAATTTTATTCTCTATTCCTTTATCAAAAATATCTCAGTCTGTTAAAAATTAGACGTCACGCATGATCAATTATCACTCAGGCGATTGTGCAATTTTGACCGGTACGTATACATCACGTGACATAAATTTTAAATTCGATCGCCACCGACCGTACTAATTTTCTAAACATTCCAGACGGTCAACGGAGAATTTATTTTAGCCCGAATTACCCTTTTTTTTTTTCAATTTATGAGGTTGATATTTAAATGATTAATTTTAATTTAATTATTTTTTAAAATATAAAATATTAATTAAAATTAATTATTAAAATTATAATTATTTATTTTAAAATAAATAATTAAAATATAAAAAAATAATATCTATTTTTTAAAAAAATAGAGTTACGTCTTACCCATCTGAGCTGCTATTTGGTGATACAAAATGAATAGTACATAACGAATTAAATTAGGTAACCATAGGTATCTTCTTTATTTTTATTTTTAATTTTATTTTTATTTTTTGTGGACTGAATTTTCTCTGGGCATACTTGTCAGAAGTTGCCATTAGCCGTTACGTAATTATTGCGTACTTAATGACTAGTACAACAGGGGCCGCAGCCTCCTTTGCCTAGGACTTAATTATATTGCGTACAACTACTAAGTATGTAAAAATCAAACGGTTTAATCTCTGTAAAAGTTGACATTTATATTAATTTAATAATTTTTATACAAATTTAACTAAATAAAAAACTAATAATTTTATAGTTATATATTATAAAAATATTATTATATAGAAAATTTATAATTTATAAATTTATACAATAATAGTTTTATAATCACATATTTTTAAAATAATATTATATTAATAAGATTATATTTTATCAACTTATAAATTAATAATTTTATCATCACGTATTTTTAAAATATTATTATATGAGTTGGATTAGATTTTATAAATTTATAAAATAATAATTTATAATAATTTTTTTAAAAAATATTATTATATAAACATAATTAAAAAAATTAAAAAAATATATTTTAATATTTTTTATTTTTAAAAAATTAAGAAAGTGCATATTTTATTTAAAAAAAACTCAAAAACAAAAATAAAATAAAAATAAAAAACAAAATAAAGGGTTGCCGTTGGATATATCCATGGCGGGCACGTTAGTCTCATTGGATTGGAGGATCCTGCTCTGCAAAGTAAAATTTTTACCCTATAAAAAAAATTTTTTTAGGGGTAAAAATCCTGCTCCGCAAAACAGGATCCCCGTTCCTAGTCTCCCTCCCGCTATAAATATCTCCGAAGCGGTCAGCTTTTCAAACTGTCGGCACGGTCTCTTCAAATTCTCCGTCGCTCTCTACATATCTTCTTCTCTACGTAGCAAAATCGGAGCGCATCAGGGGTATCTTTGTATCTCTTCTTCAGGAAACGTTAGCGGATTCCTCATCTGATTAGTAAGTTAAGAAGAGGATTTTGATGATTTGGGATTGATATGCAGGGGAATTAGTAAGTTAAAATGAGGATTTTGTTGATTTGGTATTGATATGCAGGGGAATTCTCACTCCGCACAATGTCTGACATTCGTCAGCACCCTACTGTGATCCAGAAGATGGCAAGACAGCTTAACCTCGGCCGCAGCGTCTCGCAAGACACGGGGATAGGTCTCCAAAGTGCTGCCGTCTACCGAAGCAGGAGCCCTGCCGTGTATCAGCAACGCCGCGCAACCACCCACGATTCATCCTCTTACTATACCGCTTCGTCGGTGCTTATCCAGGCGCCATCGGAGAAAGGATTTTCGGGCTTTGCAACCGATTTTCTCATGGGCGGAGTCTCTGCAGCTGTTTCGAAAACGGTTGCTGCTCCGATTGAGCGGGTGAAGTTGTTGATCCAGAATCAGGATGAAATGATAAAGGCTGGTCGTCTCTCTGCTCCTTACAAGGGAATCGGCGATTGTTTCCGGCGGACAATTCAGGATGAAGGGGTCGGCTCTCTGTGGAGAGGAAACGGCACAAATGTCATCCGTTACTTCCCCACTCAGGTGACTAGCTGCTCACTGCCTTCTTTAGTTCATACCTCAGGTGAATTATATGTGTATTGATTCATTTGTTATCTAAATTAAGTAGTTAGCATGCGAATGAACTGTGCTAACATGAAACCATATGGTACACTGAGTATGCTCCACCCTTTGATCTTTAAAATTTAAAGATCCTTATTTAATATAATTTTAAAACTTACAAAATACTACTTTTTTTTTAAAAAAAATCAGAATATCAAAATATTAAAATATTTATATTATAAAAAATACACAAAAATATAAATATTATCTCATATATATATATATATATATATATATATATTTCAATTCTTTTAAAATAATTTAAAATAAAAATTATTAAATTTTTATCAGACGGTCCAAAAATTCATAGGGTTGGCAGACGGTCCAAAAATTCATAGGGTTGGCACCCCACCCCGGTTCTTATATTATACTAGTGTAATGGGGTTCAAAAGAAGAAGAGAAAGGAGATTGAAGGAAGATAGGTGAAAAGAATAGTAGCATAATTTATTAAATTTTTAATATATCTGACATCATTAAAAAAATTTTTATAAACTGAAATAAAGTAGACAACGTCTAAATATTTTCTGAGGGCTGTATTGTTTATTTTCTATTATGATTATGTCTTCCATTATTAACCATTTTTAACTTACTAGTTATCAAAATTTGATACTAAAGAGACATTATCTTTCTTATTTATTCCATATGCAACTATTTATAGTTATTTTTGTTAGAAATTGATAAATATACAAAGAACACCCACAATACAAAGATCATGAAGAGCTATAGAAAGTTGACCGAGATGAAATCTATCCAAATAATTTATAAATATTTTAAGTTTTATTAGGTGTTCTTATTGTAGTTTAATTGATACTAATTGATCTAATAAATAACACATTTAAGAGTAAAAAATTTCTTTTTGATTGACCAGATTTTAAAATTTTGTTATATAATTAAGTATGATTTGATATTGTTAAAAGTAAAATCTGTAGATAAATAGTATTATTGTAGAAATCTCATACATTTTTAACAACTTTAAATTGATCAATTAATATATTGATAGTTGGAGTAGATACATTAATAAATTATGTTAATGCTATTCAAATTTTTAACACAGTCAACAAATATTGAGTTTATTTTAAAAGCCTCTCGTTATGTCAATTTGTGTTTGTTTATAATAAATTATCATAATTTTTTCCTTTTTATAAAAATATGTATGGAGTTGGTCTAATAATTATAGTTAAAAGAATTAAGAATAATTTAAATAGGTTAAAATATATTATTTTTCTGTTTATCAAATTAATGATATATATATAATTCAACGGGAGACGCACAGTGAATTGATGTAATAGGCTGCACAATATATTATGCACAGTGATAGGCTGCTCAATTTCAAAATCGCTGGGCTGTTAATTGAAACAATGAAGCATAGCATTTTTAATATTTTAGGGCTGAAAATATGGCATTTTAGGGAGGGATAATAGGCGTGACTTTACTCAGCTGAAACGATATGTTTTAATTTTCTGATACGTAAGAGTTGTGTTTGGTGTATTGCCTTTTGCCGTTTTCTTTGAAAAGTTTTGCCGTAGTGATAAATATAAAAACGATCAGATTTGGTTGATGCCGATAACCTTTCAAATTCGCTAAATATGAATCAAGCATCGATAGGTCTAACACCAATATCATAGTCAAATGTGTTAGATACGAGAAAATGATAAAGACGACGATCTAATTATGGTGAGGGCTGCGGAATACCAAAGTTGCTAGGCACTGGCCTAAAGTTAACAAGAAAATGATAAGAGTCGGTAACCGTTTGAAGCCAGTGGATTGATTATGTATTTAGAGTAGCAAAGCACAAATGGAAGCTGTCGTGGAGAAGGACAGGGAGAAGGTGATTGCTGCCATATGATGGAGACGTTAGGGTCACTCCTTTCGTGGTGTTTTGTCGTCGAACAGGTGAAAGAAAATGGATGCGAACTTTTTGAGAGATCCGAATAGTCTGTCAAAATGGACGATGACCAGTTAGAGGAGTTATGTCTGAGAGGTAGCTGAAGACATGGATGAGGACTCTAAAATCCTAGGAGTTGACTCTATCTTTGTAGGCCTGCTACTGCTGCGTTTGCAGGTGGGTAGTTGACGCACCCTGATTGAAAGTTTGAGGCGGCCACAACTTTCAATGGGCGACAAGCTCGCCACTCTGCAAGCCAGGCGTGCGCCTGCTATGGTAAGACTAGGAGGCGTGGTCTTGCCACCCTATTGCTAGGTTGGCTGGTCGCCCACTAGGCCTATTGTATATATATAATGTTTATAGTGTATTTTTTATGATTTTTTCTTTAATTAAGAAGGGTATTTTCACGTTAAAATCTCGTGTATATTTTTTCACTTATTCTATATCTACTTTCGTCCGTCCGTCCGAGCGCTCGTCTCTGTTGTCGTCCGAGTGATCGGTTCGACCTGTCACCATGTCTTCTGTTTTACTCCAACAGGAGATAAGTTGATATGGGAAAAGGGTGATCAAAAATTGTGAAAAAAAGATGATTCAAAATGATAAAGTTGACTCTATTATTATAATAAAAATTAATATATATACGAGGGCCCTATATAATAGGATTTATTTATATCCACCTTATTTTATCTTACAATGATATGATTTTTGTATAGATAATTAATACAAAATTTATATAAAAATAGTACTTATAAATATAAAGATAATATTTATATAATGTTTTAATTATATAATATTATATATTAAAAAACATAATATTATATAATAGTATAATATATATTACTATATTTGAAAAATCTGAATATTTAAAATTGCATTATAGCCGAACTTTATTAAAATCTAACCACGATATTTAAGATTGCTTTCATACTCCTGTTTGATCTACTTATAAGCTTTCTTTAAGAAGAACTTTAAATTTTTTCAACAGTCATAAACATCCCTGCATTCTTCCTCTTCCTGAAATCAATCTTTTTGCAGGCTTTGAACTTTGCTTTTAAGGATTACTTTAAGGCGATGTTTAATTACAAGAAAGACAGGGATGGCAACTGGAAAAGCTTTGCTGGGAATGTTGCGTCCGGTGGTGCCGCCGGAGCAGTTTCCTCGCTGTTTGTGTACTCCCTCGACTATGCCCGAACCCGCTTGTCAAGCGACGCAAAAGCCGCAGCAAAGGGAGGGCAGAGACAATTCGACGGCCTCGTCGACGTCTATCGTAAGACCCTTCAGTCGGACGGCGTTGCTGGACTCTACCGTGGATTTAACATTTCATTGGTTGGGATCGTCGTGTACCGGGGGCTCTATTTCGGACTCTATGACTCCGCGAAGCCCGTTGTTTTGACTGGGAAGTTGCAGGTCAGTTGTTATCTTCTGCAATTTCCATTCTTCTTCCCTGCAAATGCATTATCGTCAACTTGTGTTGTAAATGCGTTCTTCATTCCCCGTCTCTTAAGTCGAATAAATTGTGATATTTAGGGTTGCAATTCATCTGTCAAGTCAAGTTTGCCATATTTTACGCTTAGCTTGATCCTTTAATATTGTAAAGGAACTCCATGGAAGCTGGGCTTAAAGAAACAATAAGTTCGAGCTTTATTTGGTGCATTATTTGTCTACGTGTAAATGGGCCCACCTCAAACTCGAGCCTTTTGGTTTACTTTTTTTTTTTTTACTGTATAAATAAGCAAAATAGAGCCCAGAAGTACTAAGCTTAC
>JAOVVI020012410.1:0-12256 GCA_028571085.2 Nepenthes alata | reverse complement strand
TTAGTCCCATAGCATAGACTAAAGAGTGTCTCATAGGTAGGTTCCCTTGGCATCGTCCTATATGACCATTGCACAGAAGGTAGTTGATCCGCCCAAAAGCCCGCTTCGTCTTCTACCTTTATTTTTAACCCGCATGGTAGCATCTGGTTTATTCCTTCCACTTACCCATTTGCTCAAGAATAGGCAACGAAAGTGTAAATTAGCCGGATTACAAAACTAAAAAAGTACTTAGTACAATGTTTACCAATTGATTAGGTTCCGTTTTCAGTCACTATAACTACGAGAATTCTGAATCTGCATATGATGCTTTGTCAAACGAACTCTATTACATTATGTTATCCATGCCGGTGAGGAGGTTTCTACCCATTTTGTAAAGTAGTCGATACTGTCTATGATGAATTTTTTTTCCAGGAAGTGCTGGGCAATGAGCCGAGTACGTCGAGTCTCCACTGTACGAATAGCCATGGTGACTATAGGGCCTGTAATTTTGTGTACCGTTGATGAGCAATGTTACCCTGGACTTGGCAACTCCCGTATTTCTTCACTAATTTCACAACGTGTCACTTTATCGTCAACTAGTAGTAACCCTACTGCATGACTTTAAATGCCAAATTCTTGCCTTCGATGTGTGACCCGCAGGTATCGAGGTGCATCTCGTTCAGCATATAGTCATCTTTTTCTGGCATGAGAGGGTTGAGTATCCTCATCGCTACAGTTTCCAGTCCTTGATGATATACCAATCTGCTATCTTGTTTATGCACTTGCCTTCCTCTATATTTTCCAATAGAAGGCTGTCAGTAAGGTACTTTCTATATAGAGTCATTCAATTTTCATCGTTAGAGATCTGTAGCACCTATTGTTCTTGCTCTTCTATGCTGGGGTGGCAAGAACTTCTCACATTTCTCGATCATATTGCTCGGGATTGCCTTTTTCCACTACTTTTATTAGTTGATCTACCTTCCAATTGCCCTCCCGCAGGATGTGGATTATTTGAATCTTGTCGAATGTCCGGGGTCAGGCCTTCCGCTCTATTGAGATACTTCGAGAGCAAAGGGTTAGACATCTCAAAATTCACGAGGACCTAACTTACAATTAACTCCGAGTCACTGTAGATGACCAGGTTTCTCGCCCAACATTCCTTGGCCAATCTGAGCCTAGTTAACAGTACTTCATACTCGACGACATTTTTAGTGGTTAGGAATTTGATGGTCATAGAATACTTTATTTTCAACCTATTGGGAGTCCCCAAGATCACGCCTGCGCCACTTCCTGATTGAGCTGATGATTCGTTCACATGTAAAATCCAAATCGACCCGTCTTCTTGTTGGCCGGCGCCTTCACCTGGGTTGAGGGGGTCCAAAATTGAGGTCGTCATTTCGACTAGTGAGGGCCTACCTTTTTTGGCCGGCTGCGACTGAAATTTCACTTTAAATTCACCTAATTCAATGGCCCATTCGACTAGTCATCTGATGTAAGATACCCTTTAGTGGCTGGTCCATTAAGACGAAAACCTTATGCACCTGAAAGTACGGTTGTAACTTCCTAGTAGAATAGACAAGCACTAGAGCAATCCGCTCAGTATGCGAGTAATGAGTCTCGATATCTGTCAAGATTTTGTTGACGTAATAGACCAGTCATTGTATCTTGAATTGCCGCCTGATGAGGATTAAACTTAGTGTTGTATCCAAAATCGCAATGTATAACTCTTCGCTTTCTTGGCTGACGTCAAGAGAGGAGAGCTGTGCGAGGTATTCCTTTAGCTCTTGGAAGGCAGCTTAGTAGTTGGTTTTTCATTGAAATCCACTTGCCTTAATTCCTCTCAAGGCCTAAAGAAGTGGAGATATTTTTTTACCAATTCCCCTACGAAGCGGTAAAGTATTGTGCATCTCTCGGTCAGCCTTTGGACTTCCTTCACAGTTCGAGGTGTGCTCATATCTACGATAACTTTTACCTTCTTGGGGTTGTCTCGATTTTCCACTAGGAGACAATGAAGCCCAATAATTTTTTTAGAACATACTTCGAAGACACACTTGGTCAGATTCAGTTTCATTTGATGTGCCCAGAATACTTTGAAGGCCTCACCAAGGTCATGAATGTGGTCATCAATTGTTTTACTTTTGATAAGTATATTGTCCACATATATCTCCATATTTTGTCCGATTTGAGCCTTAAATATTTTATTTACGAGCCGTAGGTATATGACTCCTTCATTATTCAAACCGAAGGATATGACTTTATAATAATACGTCCCATATTCTATCACGAAGTGCGTTCTTCGTCTTCTAGACTCATTCGGATCTAATTGTAGTTCGAGTAAGCATCAATGAAACTGAGTAGCTTGTGCTCGGTTGTGGAGTCCACCAATAGATCAACCATTGGTAGTAGGAAACTGTCTTTCGGACATGCCATATTCATATCGGTGAAATCAATGCATATTCTCCATTTCCTATTACTCTTTTTGACGAGGACCACATTTGACAACCGTTTGAGTACTAGACCTCCCTTTTTTCGTAGCTTCTTCACCTTTTTTCGTATGGTAATTTGCTTCTCGATGGAGTGGTTCTCCACTTTTTCCTAACGAGTTTCTGATTGAGATCAAAGCCCAACTGTGGACTATTACTCTAGCGAATATCTCTGTCATGTTAACAGGAGTCTACGCGAATATATTAGAGTTTTGTTTGAGGAAAGTTATTAACTGATCGCACAGGTGACTCATCAGTGAGCTCCCGACCTGGACACATTTTTCATGCCCACTAGGATCTAGAGGGATATGGTTGGTCGATTCACCGGATTGTGCTTGTTGTAGTGTTGCTTCATCCTGGAGATCGAAGTCGTTCGCTACCTGGTCAAAAGTTGCTTGAGTGACTTAAGACAAATATCATGTCCGGCCGATGACCTAATTGCCTAGGACATCTCCAACGCCGCATACTTTTAAGAACTTTATTTTCAGATGTGGGATCAACGTCATTACCCCAAATGCTATTAGGTAGGGTCGCCCTAGGATGACCTTATAAACTAAGAGTAGGTCAACTATTATGAATGTGAGTATGCCGAACATTATTTTTAGATATGTTGTTAAGGTGACCTCCAGGGAGATAGTCCCTTGGACTGGTATTGGTTTATTATCCAGTTTGTATAGGGTCCCTTCAGCCAATTTTATCTCATTTTGTTTTAGTCTAATCTTAAAATAGGTACCAAGATACAGAAAATTTCACGAGCTTTCATTATTAATAAAGACTCGTTTCAATGGTAGTTAATTATACCAGCCAAAATAATTACAGATATAACTAGAGGGTCAGTATGGGGAGTTATTATATGTGTTATATTGTCGTCACTAATACTAATGACATCATTCTTAACACCTACGCTTGACTTCTTGCTGTTAGAAGCTTTCTTTGGGCGGTCCAGAGTGTTGCTCTTGGGTGGTCTCACAGTTACCATGTTGACTACCTTGACTGCAACTCAATTTCTTGGCTGCTCCTACTGTTCCAACTCATCTTCTCCTATTCCATCGGGGGCCTGGCCCAGGTTTCATAGAAATCTAGTGTGGCTCCTTTTTCAGTTGCGGTCCTCAATTTCCTTTTATAGAGTTTGATAGTCTTTAGTGTTATGGCATAAAGATCGATGGTAGAGGTAATATTTTGATTAATCCCCTCCCTCTAGGTTCTTGGGCTATTTTGGCCACTTTAGAAACTTTTCGTCACAAATCTGCATGTGAATATTTATTTTGGTGTCATTTAGCAGAGCTAGGTTCAAGGGTCAGAACTCCCTTCTAATGCCCGACTTAACCCTTGGTTGCTTCCTAAGATCTCAAAAACTAGTGTTATCCCCATTCCTCTTTTTCCCATTCGTCGATCCCTGATGGTGGTGGTCTAGGCGCTCTGGCCACTTTGCCTCGCTGGTCTCCTTGGTGATTATGTACGCACGGGCAATGGTCTCAACTTGTAGGAAGGTTGAGGCTCCTGCTAGGCCAAATGTTTCAAGAAGTTGCCTGACCGTAAAGTCGCCACATAAGTGTTCAACTTCAGCTCATCCGTGAGTGTGGATATTTTTCAAGCCTCGGTGTTAAATTGGGTCAGGCAGCGCTTCAGACTTTCCTTTGGCCCTGGTCGGATGTAGACAAGGCACTAAGGTTGTTTATCATCACTTCGGTTGGAGGCAAATTATAATAGAAAGATGTCGGCTAGTTCCTGGAATATTCAAATTAGGTTTAGTGGCTGATGGTAGAACCAAATCCAAGTGTCTCATTTGAGTGTTAGAGAAAAGTGTAGATATAGGGCTGCATCATTAAGGCCTTTGAAGCCCAATAGAGTACGAAAATGTTCCAAATGGTCTATCGGATCAGAACTTTCATCATAGGATTCTACGGTCAGCAGCTTGAACTTCTAGGGGAGTGGCTGTATCCGGATCTCTCTTGTGAATGGTGATCTTTTCCAGTCAGCTGAGCGTCTATCGGTGCTTCCTCTGAATAGCTGCTGCTCTATCTTCCTTATCCTTTCCTCCACTTGAGATGTGGACACAATTCTCTTTGTATTGAGGAAGATTCTTAGCCTTGAGAAGTTCGAAGAAATGTGCTAGAGAGAGTGGCTATAGGCCCTCATTAGTTGGGTGCTGCACGAGGATTCATCTTTGGCTGAGGGCCTACAATCTTCACAGGAGTAGTGTGGGTTTTGCCACTTCGGGCTTTCATTTCGTCCTCATTGATTCAATTGTCCCTCCAGCTGTGTTTGGACCCTATCGCTCATAACCGCTTGGGCCTCAAGGTCGTCAAATCGCTTGGGCCGCAAGGTCGTCAAACCGCTTGGTTTTTTTGGTAGGTTGTCTCTTCATCAAATTTCTCCTCTTAGATTCCAAAGTCTAGGAGTTGGAGGTGGTAGCCCCCAGCTATTGACTGTCCATACGGGTTCAAATGGTATGGAGCAGTTTAGACATGGTGTCCATTCGAGCAGCAAGTGTCTGCACGTTAGAGGCCGGTCATTCGTTCGTCCCCATTACTACTCGTAGAGGGCTTGTTGGCATGGGAGATGACATCTCAGGGCGATGTGCTGGAATCTGCCCTAGTATTCACCATGCATGCTTGTTTCAGTTATAGAGGTAGGTTTTTTGTCGTTATTCCCATAGATGGTGCCAATGATGCGTCCTTAAATCCTGATTATCGTACGGATTAAGGAGCCACTTAATTTTGTCCGACTCGTTAGACTGAAGTGGGTCCAGTTTTCGTCCACTAGAAATTTTGATCTTACACTCCACAGCAAACAAATAGGAGGTTAGAGGTATACGGGTCTTGCCTCCAATATAACTTCCGATACTCAAATTAGTAATCTTTCTTCGATGGAGAGAAAGATGAATAAATGTAAGTTGCGTTGATGCATGAATGAGGGGAATTGAGTGTGGTTGGAGGATTGTCCTCTAAGAGCTATGCTTAACTGATAGCAGCTTTTTAGATTGTGCACTCTTTATGAAGAGTGGCATGTAAGAGGAATGCACTTGTGGGTTGAGTGACTTTAGACGGGGTGCGCTTATGGGTAGAGGATCTTTTCTTTTGCAATGTGGTCTTAGTGTGTTGGAATGTTTAAGTTGTAAGAGCCTGTTTTGGAATTTAAGAGTCGATCCTTTTCATTGCAGAGGAGGAAGTATATTCAAAAAGTAAGTGGTTTAGCCATCATTGGGCCTCACTGTTGGTTGCAATAATCCGCATGGATCTACTGAGCGATTTTAACAATCAAGGGGAACAGTTATGGTAACCGCTGCCGTTTGAAAATATTTGCTCCATTGTTTGAGCGATTATGGTGGGTTATGTAGTAACTGCTGCCTACGAAGAGTTGTTAAGCTATAACTATTATCGTAGGGTGATACGCAATTATAGAGTGATATTTTAAATATATTTGTTGAACTGTTAGAGTAATCATAGGGTATCAATATTTGTAAGTGCCGCCTGCTTGCAGACGCTGAATTGTGAAGGTTATTAGCTGTTGAGCTGAAGGGACAATCGTTAAAGTAGTACATTGTATAACCATAATTGCCTATTTTCTGTTAGGCGATTTCAGGTGGATCCGCTTGGACTAACCGTGTTGCCTTTTGGATCTTAGGCCAAGGGAGCATCTTGTTATGCTTTTGTTTTTTTGGGCATTTCTTTCTTCAGCGGATGAGTTTTTGGGCCAGCCTATGAGTCGCCAAACCCTTCAAGATCATATCTTTGATATATAGCTGCATAAAATCTTAGACTAAAATATTCTTGGTCATGCAATTACTAAGATGAAATATTAGCAATCCAGTTAACTCGGTACACATAATACTAACGTGTTAAAGGGTGTGACCAAACTCATAGTAATTTATGTAAATGACATTAGAAAATAAGTTTATTAAATTTGTAACCACTCTAGCCTGAATCCTCGAACCTGATCCGGACTGTTCATGCAAAAATCTCGAATAATCTGAACTTATTAATTACACATCATAAATTATAACATCAATTAATATAATTAACTCAAAATCATCAAATCCCTAAATTTGTGACACCATAAATAATAATCATAATTTCATCATCAAATACATATTCGTAATACTAATAACAAATTACTTAAAATAGAAATAGTATCAGTGTCTATAATGTCAAGTCATTAGAAATATAATCCCAATAATTATCTAAAAGCCAATGGGCAAATAAATAATCTCAAATATCTTATCTTGGAAACCTCAATTTTTGAGATCACCTTTTTCTGGAATCTACACGGTAATACACAATTTCTTCTAGCTTGACGCCAACCTGTCTACTCTGGAGTTAATAAAATATAAGAATGAGCTGAATACCCATTAAGTAATTATAATCTACAATAGAGGAATACAAATAGGCATCTTAGATAATAATATCAATTGTATAAAATTAATAATAGCATGTAATGTACCAACCATTATCTGAGACTCGAAACATGTCATGTCCACAACATGAAAGCCATATGAATGACTAAATATCAATAATATAACATAAATTCCATTGAATCCGATTATCAACCCAATATGAGGTCACAACTATACAAAATAATAATAGTCTCCACGATATGAGATACCAATAATATCTAAGGATCTTATTCTGTCATAGTGAACCAAAGGTCATCTATTTATACCCGTAACGGTTGGGTAAATATCACGAGGTTACTCGATATCTATGGTACCCTTACTATCCCTACAGTCCTCCAAGAGGTTATACCCGTAGTATGCTCATACTATTTTCGATACACTCACCAATGATATCCCTGATATCATCCTCTACGATAGTCACTAGGATATAAGTATCAATCATTAATATCAACGATCTCAACTTTCGGAATGAAATCGATATTGAAAAGGTATAGACTACTCTAAGGTTTCACGGACTCTTATTCGTCTGGTTACCGTAAAGTCTTTATACACTCTCCTTTACTTATGCATAAAATACTAATAACATTTACAAACATTGTCAAAACCAATACAAAAAATCGTTCATCACCGGAAGAGGATAAAAATTTATGAAACTCTGAATATTTCGCCGATCCTTTTAAATGTCTGATTCGATTATCACCGATCCTCCAAATGTACCTAATCTGATTTCTAAGGTCATAGAATACCCTTTAATTACGTCGCTATTGAACAAACTCACGATTCTCGTCTATCCAACTATCCTGATTAATTCCATAAAGGTCAATTAAAATAATAATCACTATTAATTTTCTCCTCAATATATATACACATAAATATACATTCTGTACATCTATTTTTCGATTAACCATAATATGTATCTAACCCATATAAATACGTGCACACGCGCACACACACACACAGATATATATATATATATAAATATATCTCCTTTATACACATATATACATATATATACATACATATATGCACACTTATCCGTATTATACATATAAATCTACGCACACACAATGTATCCCATACTACCTATTTATCAACTAGGTTCTGAATAACATTCTCGCCACTTCCACTTACTGACGAACCTGATACACAAACAGAGCATGGAGCTCTGTTCTTTTGCATCTCCTCCAATTCTCAATGAACAATAAAAACCCCAACTTTCCAGTGATACTATGAAAATTAAGAAATTTTGTAGCATAAATCTACAAGTTATCCTGGCCCGATTCAGAGTAGACCCCTCAGAACAAATCAATTTCCACAATCCAGAACCAAGGACCTGCTTACCTGATTTCTCAATTTACAACTAAAATGCAATTAATTTTCCACAAACCACGAGTGCAAAAACAAGCAAATTATCGTCAATGAGAAGAAAGGAAGTATTACTTGCAGAAATTAGGATTGTTACTTTCCTCAATTTCTTACTCTTCTTTCGGAGACGATGGCAGCAGCACCAATCAACAATGGCGACTTTGATTGTAGAGGCGGCAACTTCGGCCCAAATTCACGATGGCGATTAATAACGGCAACGGCGAGGGATAGTGGCGACGACATCTGGTGCACTGGTAGGTTTTAATGGCGGCGACTTCCTTCTTTGATTGTGCACCGCTCCCTCCTCCCTGTCTCCTCTAGTAATGAAGGATCCCTCTTCCCCTTTCTTTTCCCTGGTTTCCCATTTGAAGCCTTGATTTATTTCCTCCCTTGCCCTGATGTGATGCCACGCCTCTCTCTCTCTTGCCTCTCCATTCCTTCTTCCTTCCTTCTTTCTGTTTTCTCTTTCTTCTTTCCTTCTTCCTCTCTTTTCTTACTTTTCTTTTATTTTATCTCCTTCTTTTTCTTTTTTCCTAATTGTTATTATTGTTGTTATTATTATTATTATTATTTTATATAAATATTGTATTTTATTATTACAAATAATTATTATATCGCAAATATTATTATATATATATAGTTATTATTACATATGTTTATTTATTTTCAATTAAACATATTAATTAATAAATTATCTAATAATCCTTGATGGATACGCCAGTAATAGGCTAGCTCAAAAAGGAGGAACGACCCAAATCCATAATGGCACATTAGTGCCTGGGCGGTCAACGCTTACCATTGATCGGTCGAAAGGTCAATAAGTCAAGAGAAGCCCGAGAACAGGACGACTCACTTAGGCCCAAGATAGTCAATGCTTCCGTTGATCGGAATCAAGCAAGATGGTCAACGCTTCCATTGAACGGAAGTATAATCAGCTCACCTTCCGTAGATCAGGCCTCAAGTGGGCCCAGCCTAGTTCGGTCCATGCGATCGTCCTAGACCAGCAACGGTATTCTCTCCTGATTTTGTGCTCTTCATAAAAGGTAATCTTCACTATTACGGTCATCAGCAAATTCAACACACATCCCTAATGGAAGGCGTCAGAATCCTTTCCTTATCTTCTTGAAACCCTAACAGTTGTAGAACATAAAAAGAAAGCAATCAATCCAGTGATCGTTACGCCATAAAAACTCCATGTCAAAAAAGGCAGTGATCCCAATAGAGCGCAAAAATGAAGCCCATCTGTACAAGGAAGGCAGCCCAAAGCAGCGCCTATAAAAGGCAATAGAGTCTACACTCCAAGGCACGCATTCATTCACCCACAATAAGCTCAAACACTTAAACTTGCCCACAAAAGCTCTCTACAGAAATGATCACGCTTCAGACTGTCAACGCTTTCTCTCCCTTTTGCCACTACGTTCCTAGTGAACACAATGTTTAGAACCAGCGCTCTCACGAGTCATCAAAGCCTCTCTCAACGAGAGCATTTACCCATCTCAAACATTCTCTACATTCTTTTGTATTCTTTACTTTTATCTTCTTAATTCGAAGGCTATTTGCTGACTTGAGTGTCGGAGTGCTTATGGTTGGACAACCTCCCACCGTCATCTTACCACTTGTTCGTAGTTGTGGTGTGCAAGATTCAGACTCAGTGAATGGAGCCGGAGTCAAACAACTGACTTGACTCGAATTTGTTTGAAACTTGGATCCAGGATGTATCATTGGCGCCATTTGTGGGAAGCTTACAAAAAGCCAACCACGTTTTTCCACGATCTTTCTCAATTTTGCCTCTCATCAAATAGAATAGTGAACATGAGATCGCAAGCTAGTGGTCCAGCTGGAAACACGACCACACCCGACCATGATCACTCTACTGGTAACCAGGTCAACGAGGTGATCAACGGTGTGCCAGTACCCTTTTTTCAGAACCTGGCAGAGCACATGAGTAGAATGAATAGAATGCTCCTAATGTTTTGCGCTCGCCGAAAGAATGTATAGCAGTGGGCTTCGCCCGTAGCATTCCCTACTTCGGCCTCCAAGAGAGGAGGACTGATGAAGAAGAAATCGGCCAAGAAGACCAAGAGGCCGACCAACACTCTGGCTCCGGAGGTCTCACATGCCTGGAGCTGATCAAGGCTCGAAGAATGCTTGGGCAGCAGGACTCTGGAGGAGAGTCCTGAACAAAGGAATCCTCGGTACTCTTGGGCGGAGATCAGGCATCAAGCTCATGAGGAAGCCTCTAGGATCGTTAGACCCGCTGATAGCAATAGTTGGCCGACTACTCACCATGTCAGAGAAAGGATGGAATTGAGAATCTACCTTAATTCTAAAAGAACTAGTGATGCCATCCCCACTGATTCACGGGTGGAGAAGATCTTGAAATGCGTGCTCAAAGATGATGAACACGCCATGGATCTGGATCGATCTCCTTTCATGGCGCAGATCTTGAACCGGTCAATGCCGACCAAGTTTAAGATGCCAACTCTTGACTCTTACGATGGGAGCGCTGGTCCCATGGATCATCTTCAATCATTTTAGCACCCATCTGAGTCTACAACGATTGGAAGACGCAGCCATGCGTCGATACTTTCCTCTTACGCTGAAGGGAGACGCTCACATCTGATTCCATCGTCACCCATCAGATTCAATTCAGAGCTTTCGAGAGCTCTCTGATCTCTTCTTGGCGCAATAAGCCTCCAGCCGTCGAGAAGAAAAGCAGCCTTGGCACCTCTTTCACATTAAGCATAATCAGGGAGAGAATCCGTTTAAATTCCTGGATCACTTCGAGGTGGATGTGAGAAGAATCTACAGGCTCATAGGGGAAATGAAACTTAGTAGTTTTATCTCTGCTTTAGCGCATGAGGACTTCTTTAGGCATCTGGTGCGTAAAAATTCGCAGACCTTTTGAGATGTGGAATCCATCATCAGGACTTATGCAGCAGTGGAGGAGGCCAATGAGACTAAGTGTCTCGAGTGGACTGAACAATTTCGCTCTTTTCCAACTGTAGGAAAGAGGAAGCACAACGACAGTGACCGCTCCCACCGGAAGCAACACTGGACTTGAGCGCCAGATGAAGGGATTACGAGCTGATCAACGTGACGCCCCTGACCGACACACACTCCAGCGTCCTCATGCAGATTCATGGGGTTAAGTTCCTTAAGTGGCCAAAATCACTTAAGAAAGTGGGGGGAGGAAATTTAACCAAGTACTACGATTTCTATCAATCTGCTGGATACTTCATGGAAGATTGCAAGACGCTTCAGCGAGAGATCAAGAAGCTCATTCGGAGGGGCCACCTCACCAAGTTTGTCAAGAACCCTGGGTAGAACTCTAGCGCCTCAGGAGGGGAAGGAGCAGAGCCTTCTCCACCACAGAACTGGGTCACGGTTGGAGTGGTCAATATGATCACAATCCGGCCGGCTAAGATCCCAGCGGATCACAAGGAGTAGCAGGTTGGGCAAAAGAAATAACTCACAGAAAATAACGTCATTAGCTTTAGCGATAATGACTTGAGCCATGCAATCTCCCTCTATGCAGATCCCCTTATTGTATCCATGTTCGTTTCGGACGATAATATCGACTACCAACTGAAACGCGTTTTCGTTGATAATGAAAATTTCTGTGATTTGCTTTACCTTTATGTATTTTTTAAAGTTGGTTTAAGAAATAGTCAATTGCAACCTTCCGAAGGGCCACTCTATGGCCTTGACAACGAATCAGTGGCCGTCCAAGGAACAATCCAGCTGGAGGTCACCCTGGGCACGTACCCAAGAACGGCAAGTCATACACTCACCTTTCTGGTCGTCGACCTACCTTCCATGTACAATGCGATTCTAGGCCGCCCGTGCCAAATAGTGTTCAGAGCCATCACTTCAATGCCTCACCTCAAGATGAAATTCCCAACAGCCTGCTGTATTGGTGAAGTATTGGCCAATAAAGTCACTGGGACGACATGCTACATGTCCCGGATCGCTCCAAGTGGCAACATAAAGGCGGCAGGAGAGCTTGACCATCGAGATGAAGCAACCCTAC
>JAOVVI020012409.1:0-12256 GCA_028571085.2 Nepenthes alata | reverse complement strand
AACAATAGTCTATCATAGTTCTAACTTATTTAGATTATATTATATTTAGCTTATGATGACCTATGATTTTGGTTAGTTTTTTATAATTTAATTTAGGTTATGATTTTAGATTACTCTGGTTTTAAATGAATACTTTTTTCTTATAAAATTTTTGAGGCCATATATATTCGGTATTTAAAACTATTTTTGGGTGTAATATTTGGATCCCATAGTTTGAATATTTTATTTTCAAGATGTTTGTTAGTAGTCAATTTTTAGGTTTACATTTGATGTCTAATTTTCGGATTTGTTTGGTCAAATAAAAAATTAAAATGTTATATAATTAAAAATTTAAAATTGATATTAAGTTAATAATTAAATTAATATAAAATTAATATAATTTTAAATTTTAGGACGTGACACAAGTTTCTATTATCCAAGATCAAGTCAAGGTGGAGTCTCCGGTCCTCAAGGTGTCCCAATAACTTTCTATTTGTTAGATTCATATATTTCTAATTGGCAATTTTTGTGACCTTATATATTAGTGTATTCGGTCCGTTCCGCCCTCCAGTCGCTCAAGCCCATCCAAAGCCTCTGCGCCCTCCGTGCGCTCTCTAACCGCTCGAGCCTATTTAATAGAATGGACCCCACTCGCTGTGCGCCTCCCCCGAGCTCGAGCCCATTTAACAGAATAGACCCCGCTTGCTATGCGCCTTCCCCGCACTCGAGCCCATTCTCTAGAATAGTCCCCGCTCGTTGGGAGCCGCCCTGAGCTCGAGCGCCAGCAGAGTTTCTCTGAAAACCCTCGGGGCACCCGCCGCGTGCTCGATCTGTGCTCAAGTGACGTGGCAACGGGCATATTTTTTAAACGCGAACCTTGAGTCATCTATAAATACCCGTCTTATATTTTGGAAACTATAGATATTGTGAGAAGTCAGAAAGGACTCAACTGCATTTATTTTCGTGCCTCATCTTTGAGAAGAAAGCTTTCTATGCTTCATTGATATTACTTCTCTTTAGAAAACCCTAAAGTTACAAGATTGATATTCATGCTCAAATAAGTTTTCTCACCTTTTTACATTAACCTTTGAAACACTGTCTTTTACCTTCGTTGGAGACGTTGGTTCGTAAAGAAGGAGATCCGAACGTTGTTCGGCAATTCAAGTGGTTCGAGGGAAGATTGACGTGAAGACCGGAATGGTTTCGGTTCTGTTGCCGCGGGTAAATTTAAGAAGTTCCTTGGTAGGGATCACAAGTCGAGAGTAAATCGGCTAGGTTAGCGCGTCGTTACCACCCGGGCTGTAAGTTAATTTTTAGAGTATATTATTTCTTTGGCCGTTGAAGCCCTGAGGGTTTTTTTCGTTTACCGTGGGTAACGAGTTTTTTCTTCGTCACCAAAAGATTGTGTCTTTATATTACTGCTTCGCTCCTTTATACTTATGCATGATTGATTAGTTTCATTGGCATCTAGATCTAAATATTCTTTACGTGTATTGAATATTTGTTGTTTAATTCTTCCGCTATATTATCGGGGTCGAAACTTGGTTGTATCACGTTAACACAAAGCCGTGTGCTTTTTCAAAACCAAAGGGGTACTGTCCTATTTGCAGAAACCATAAAATGGTAAAAAAATGCTTATTCTCACAAAACGATTGAACAATGTAGTTCAGTTAGAGAACATATCTTTTCTGTATTGTAGGTGATGAATTCTAGAAGGGGGAGTTTCTGGGTTGTTTGGATGATATTAGCAAAGCATGGGATGATTTATTACTTTTTCTCCCATAGAAGTAATAGGATTCATCATTATAGTTATCACAGTGTTTGAATTTGTGAATCTTCGTTTGAAATCTATAATTTCATTAGCTTTTTTTTTTTTTCAAAGCAGGTGATGTAGTTGTTATGGAGATTCATTTCTTACCTATTATTGATGGTTGACTTGTCCGGTCTTGAATAATAATTGAAAATGGTCTCAGAAAATATTTTCGGTCCATTTGGATTGTTGAATAAGAATTGATTCTCAGAATTGCATCTCTGATTCCAATTATGTTGGAGTTGGAATTGGAATTGGAATTGGGTTAGAATTTGAATTCTAATGTGTGGATTACACAAGGAATTGCAACATGGAATTGTAATTATTGTCTAAATCAAATCTATTTGTTTAGATTCAAGAAGCATAAATGTTGACATGGGAGACAAACTTGGCATGAACATATGTAATTTTTCTAAAAATTGGACATGACACACGAGGGACGATGAGAATTTAATAGATAAAAATGCTATTTTAATTCTTATTAATATGAAAATATAATTGATAAAACAATATTATTTACACTAACCTTTCAAAACTCCATACACATGCAAATGGCATATTTGTAGATTATTAAATCTTTCTCCTTTTCTATTTTTCTTGGTGAAGGAAAATAACCACCAAAAATACCTTTCTAATTTCCCAATCTCTGTTTAATAGTAAGAAGAATTTCAGATCACGGCAATTTCTCGCTCTGTTTTTTATAAGTAATTGGTTTGAGTAGCTACTTCTCTCTAACAAGTGACTATACTTGAATTTTTTGGCCAATTAGCAGAAAACTAACTTTACTAAAGCTCTTTTTTGTTTTGAAAATTAAAAAGTGAGACAAATATGTCCATAATGTGTTCAAACATGTCCTCAACAGGCAAATGTGTCCCAAGCATGCCTGAATTAAATAAAAAATTTTGAATGCACCCAGTGTGCTGGTGTTTGATAGGTAGGTGTTCTATGTGAAAATGGTAGTTTTGGTGAAAGTGTGTGTGCTTCCTATTCCTAAGTAATGAGGTCTCTCTTCTCTCTTCATTTTTCTTGGTTAGGGGGATTCATTGGTTGCCTTTTGTTGCCTATGAAGATTCATCAGTTGCCAATTGTTGATGGTTGAGTTGTCCAGTCTAGCACAATGATTGGAAATGGTCTCAGAAAAGATTTACGGTTCATCGAGATTGTTGAATTAGAATTGAGTTTGGGAATTGCAACTCTGATTCCGTTGGAATTGGGTTATAATGTTAAATCTAGTATGTGAATTACACAAGGAATTACAACATGGAAGCGTAATTCTTGTTTAAATCAAATCCATTTGTTTAGATTTAAGAAGCATATACATTGACACAGGATATAGACTTGGACACACATAATTTTTCGAGAAAGTAAGACATGACATGTGAGGGGCAATGAGAATATAATTGATTAAAAATGCTATTTTAATTCTTATCAATAGGGGAATATAATTGATAAAATGATATTATTTACACTATGCTTTCAAAACTCCACACACATGCAAATGGCATATATGTAGACTATTAAATCTTTCTCCTCTGTTTTCCCTGGTGAAGGAAAATAACCACTGTAAATACTTTTCTAATTTCTCTCTCAATGTAATAGTATGAAGAATTTTAGACCACCACAATTTCTCACTCTGTTTTTCGTAAGTAATTGGTTTGAGTAGCTAGTTCTCTCTAACAAATGACTGTACTTTGATTTTTTGCCAATTAGCAGAAAATTATGTTTACTAAAGGTCCTTTTTTGTTTTGAAAATTAAAAAGTGACAAAAATGTGTCCATTGTGTGTTCGAATATGTCCTCAACATGTAACTGTGTCCCAAGCGTGCCCCAATCAAATAAAAAATTTTGAATGCAACTAGTATGTTGGTGTTGGATAGGTAGGTGTTCTACACGAAAATGTTAGTTTTGGAGAAAGTGTGTGTGCTTCCTATTCATAATTAATAAGATCTCTTTCTCTCTTTATTTTTCTTGATTAGGGAAAAAATAATGCCGAAAACACTTCAATAATCTTTCCTGCTATTTGATTCTACTGGAAGAATTTTAGAGCACAATAAGCTCTCTCTCTATTCTTTTGGTAAATAATACGCTCAAATAATTAGTTTTTGCCCCAACATGTCTGAATGTGTCAGTCATAAGCGATCCCAATGTGTCCCCCGGGTCTTTAATATAAATTAAAAAATTTAGAGCATGTCTAAGTGTGTCTGGAGCCTGTTGGTGTTAGATTTGTATCAGACACCAATATGCTACCCCAGTTGAAGTGTATGTGCTTCCTTAATTTGGATGTATGATCAAAAATTGGAAAAAAGATTGTTGCCATAGCATCAACTTGCCATGTTTTAGGCTTTTGGAAGGGTTAAATATACATAGCTTTACCCTACATTGTAGAGGGATGGTTCTGTGGTTTGAAACCATAACCTCTAGATTACACTAGAGCAACATTACCATTGGGCCAAGCTCACGAATTGAAAACACAAAATTTAAAATTGAAACTAATTTGATGAAATACCTTTTAAGTAAGTTTAATTTTTTTTAATTGTCCATTATAAGTTTTTCCTTTTGTGATGAGTGTATCATATTTGAAACTCACATGGAGATATCGAGGAAGTTTTGAGAAAGTATACATCATCT
Organism: Nepenthes alata; assembly: GCA_028571085.2. Taxonomy (NCBI): domain Eukaryota; kingdom Viridiplantae; phylum Streptophyta; class Magnoliopsida; order Caryophyllales; family Nepenthaceae; genus Nepenthes; species Nepenthes alata. The sequence goes on along the minus strand of JAOVVI020012409.1, from coordinate 7,840 downwards.
CACATATTAAAGAAAAAAATGCACAAAAAATGGAAATCAGTTTATCAATCATCCATCTCCTATCCATTGTTGGGAAAGGTTCATCTGGTTGGGAGAAAGAGAGAGGTTTTTTGATGGAGAGTTTTGAATCTTGAAATTGCAATGTCTCTTTTCAGAAGGTAAATGTTTCTCATATCATGGAGTGTGAATCACATGCATGTGAATTGAAGTTGAGATATTGATGTATGTTCTTGTTTTCTAATAAGATGAATTCATATTAGAATCATGTTGGCGATAAGTTTATTCATGATTTCTTGCCCCCTGTTAGAGTTATTCTAGAGATGTGTGCGATTGAGTAAATAGTTCTACGAACAATCAAATCAGATAAAATCGGAAGGCTTGTATCCCCCCCCCAAAACAATTGGAAAAGGTTATCCCATATTATTTTCAAATATAAGAAATCAAAACTAGGTATTGAAATTTCATTTCTTGATGGAGTCCAGGCAAAAGAATTGGAATTATAATTTAAGCCTAATTACCAAAATACAGACGCTACATTAGAGGCTCTTTAATATTTTTTTCATAGTAATTATGGGATACTAGAAGTGGATAGGGATTAATTAAACTCCACAAACTGTGGCATCTTCTCAGTTCAATCTCTCAACAGTGCTATGACGAGTAACAGTAAGAACTTGATGTAGCTTCTATATGTAATGGTACTTTGGAATATTGATTAGTGATATCCTTCTTTGTTGGAGAGCCACCAAAAAGGGTAAACCCTTCATTATCCTTAGGCTAGAGGGTTCTGGTGCTTTCTTTGTTGGCATTTCTTGAACTTTGTGCTGATTTTTGGAGGATGAGTTATAGCTAAGAAGGGTGACTCTATTAGAAAGTGCAAAAAGAGCTGATTTGATATCTCCCCTTCTGTATTTTCAGATTATTTGGAAGGAGGTTAATAATGACACTTTTGAGTGAAATGTAATTTTCATATTTCTGAAAAGAGATAGTAGCTTGAGTCTCTGCCAATCTACTTGTACTTTTCTTTCTTCTTTGAAATCGGGTTCGAAATGTAATTTTCATGTTTCTGAAGAGAGATGGTGTAAAATCGTTTGTGCTGGCTATAAGGTGTCCCTTTGAATACATTTTATTTTTGAATTTTTTTACTTAGGTTTAGTGTTGTGCAGACTTGGTGCATGCCCTCTTAGGAGTTTCACTTTCACTGCATTCAACTGTGCTTTAGTTGGAGCAAATGAGGTGTGCATTGTCAATGTTATTGCCTTAGATTTTAGATGTGTATTTCAATAGCTTTTGTGATAGCAGTTCTCTTTTAGTTTCCAATATATGGATATATGTTTTTTATTTCTCGAGCAGCCTAACTTCTTTGCAGCCCTGGATGAGCTGGATTCTTACTAGTCTTTAGCTGATTTAAGTTTCTTCTCTTTGCCTGAGGGGTGTAATCAGCTGACCAACAGCTTGAATGTATGGCAGGTAAAGAATATCCTTTGGAGGGACAGCACCATGATCAATCACCAGTATCTGCTATTGGTAGATCGATGCTGACAGAACAGACACAATTTGCATATCCATTGTCCAATCCTTGTGATCAGCCTTTAGAGTTTGCTCCTCGATTCAATTACGACTATGATTCACAGATGAAGTCCAGCCACCATGATTCCGCAGGATCTGTAAGAGGCGCAGATTCTATTTCATCATTGCCTTCTTTGTATCCTTGGATGCCTCCGGGTGCACCGATTGTACCTAATCCTTCAGTTCCCCCAACATTTCCATCAACGCTGCAGGTTGTTGTGTGAACTTGATGACTAATCTTACTATCTAGAGAGCGCTGGCTAGCATGTGCTGACATTGATTATGTATGCAGCATGATCCTTCTCTAGGTGCATCTCCACTTCCAGGACAACCTTCCCCTATGTTTGGAAGGGTTCCTGGTCCTAGCTTCCCCCCAGAAGTTTCATCAGCTGCTACACCTGCTGGCTTGGCTGCAGGAACAGCACTTCATCCTACAACATTTCCTGGGGATGTATATGTGTCCCCCATGGGTTCTGAGCGCCATAGGAAGGTATGTTATGGATTTGGATATCTATCGTTCGTGATGATTGGTTCTTGGTGAGGGTGAACTATGGCTTAATGTTGATATTGCTCCATTGTAGTTTGAAGGTCATTAGTTTAAACTATAAAAACAGTCATTCTGGAATGCCAGGGTTAAGGTAGCATATATTTGGCCCTACCTAAATCACATGATATGGGAGCCTCATACACTTGAGCCTGGGCTTGATTATTGTTCCTTGATTTATATTATGGGATTCTTGTTAGGCTGCAGTGCCTAATTGGCTAAAAGAGGAAATAATCAAGAATAAAGCTGCGATTGCAAGTTCTGCACCAGACCACGTTAAAGAAGAAACTCAAAACATTAAAGATGAAGTAATTGCTAAATCTGTTGGGAAGGGTGATCTAGCAGACCGCAAAAGTATTGATTCATCTAGGTCAACTGAAGATGAAGATGATGATGAGGTAATTCACTTTTTTATTTTTTTGATTAGGTAATTTTTTATCTTTATCTAGATAGTTGAAGTTGATGCTTGATGACTTGTTCTTCATTTGATTTGGTTGATTATTGTATTTGTTCTATATAGGACTACATAGAAGCAGCTAAAACCACTGCCATTAACCAAGAAATTAAATGCATCTTGACCGAAGTTCTTCTAAAGGTTAGTTTTATAAAAAAAAATATATTGTATTTTTGCTCGTAGGTGCATTGTACTGCATTGTACTGACTGCATATTTCTGGATAGGTTACTGATAAGCTTTTTGATGAGATTGCAACAAAAGTACTGAGTGAAGATGATCCTACAGTTGATGGTGATTATCAGACTTTGTTGCTTTTACTTGTGCTTTTCTCAAAATAAATAAATTATGTTGCAACTTCTCTAACCCTTTTCTGTCCCTGTGTTGGATCCTCAATTTGTTCACTGCAGCTGATCATGGTACTGTTGGTTGTTCAACGTTATCACTTCCACCTCTAGCATTTCCTGACCCAAAAGCTTCTGCAAATATTCTAATTCCAGTGAAACCCATGGAATCTAAGGCAGACAATGTTAGTGAAAAATCCAGCTCTGGAGCTCCTGGTAATGTATTAGGTCTTGCAAGTTATGCATCTGATGATGATGCTGATGAAATCCAGAGTTCCAATAAGCCCACTAATAACAACAGTACTGTCTATATTTCACCAAACAACAATGAATTTCCAGAGTATGTGCATGATGCAGTTGCAAATGGTCTTCCACATGTAAAAACTGAAGATCCCAAATTTAACAGTTCTGTCTGCATGGAGGAGGATCATAACAGCATCCATTCAACACGGGTTTATAAAAATCACAGTGCTCAGGCTGTTAACTTGGGGGATAATGGAATGGGTAAAAACTTGGATTATGGTGATACTGGCCCAGTGTATTCTTCTGGTACAGCCTCTTTAGGTAGAAAAGATGGTGCTTGTTCTGAGAGTGGGAAATTTGTGGATCTATCTGATGCTTCTAAGACAAAGGATAATGTGGGAAAATTAGCTGCTATTAAACCAGAAGTTCCTTGTGAGAGTGATATTATTAGAAAATCAATGAAAGAAAATTCTCAGGAAAGAGAATCTGGAAGACATAACAGACATGAAAGTAAAAGAAGTTCATCTACGAGAGATTCTGCTAAGGACATGGGGAGTAGTAAGGTAAGGGAAGAGGGGAAGGCAGAGGACAGTCATGGTAGAAGGGACGAAAGACAACAAAGGAAGGATAAGATGGATGATTGTCGTGGTCCTAAAGAAAGATCCAAGGAGCAAGTTAGACACGGAGAGAAAACAAAGGAAGCTGATTCTAGAAAGATATCCCTTCCGTGTGAATTTAAGGAAGGCAGGAAAGAAAGGGAAAGGGTTAAGAAAGGGAATAAAGATGATGCTGACAGGAAAAGAGTGCGAACAAAAGATGAGAAGGCTGATGGATCAAGACATGGCATTGTCAGTGACACAGGTAAACACAAGACAAAGCGCTTTTCTTCAGATGGTAGCAGGGATAGAAATAGCAAGGACAAGTCAGTCAGCTATTCTGATAATTCAAGCGACGATGCCTCAGAGGGTTATAGAAGGTTGATTTTTTAGCTCATATTTCTGTATCTCCCTTGTCCCTCTCATTCAAAGTCTCTATGCTGGCTGTTACACTTCTCATGTTGCCACATGATTCATTATATTCACTTGTATATAATGCAGGAAGCGGCATTCAGAAAAGCGTAACTTGTCCCCATCACCTGACTGGTCAAGGCGAAGGTATGCATAATACTGGGCAATTGTTATTTTGTATATCATATTCATTGTCAGTTATTTGATCTTCCAAGGAGAAGAAGCAGGACCCAGAAGATGAATTTGACATATGAGCCCATATCAGTTTATCATGTTTCATATGGAATTAATGTAGTTGTAGAACTGGTACATTTACATAATATGAGCTGACAACCACATACTCTTGATTTTAATGGATAAATAAAAAAATAAGACAGTGCCACACCTGTACCCTTTCCCCTTTTATATCTTTTGGTAACTTCAAGTACCTCACCTTTTCTTCCTCCTTTCCTTGATAACTGCCGATGTGTATAATTTCCGCTGTTTGTTTTGAGTTGTATTAGCTTTATTTTTCTCATGTGTTGAATGAGTGTGCTATCATGTGTCGCAGCAGGGACATTCTTTTGGTTATTTGAAACGTTGTTTTGATTCTACCCTGTTTATGGACTGGTGCAAAGGTCCTAGAAAATAACTTTGGGGATAGTTTATGTATCTTTTGCTCTACAATGTTATTTTTTGCTCTGGTGTTTTAGCTAGCTTCTCCTCAGATCCTAAATTTGGTGCATCTGATTTGTTTATTCATATTATTTTATCTTCCTTCTTTCTTGTCAATTTCTTCATCATACATTCTTTCACTACGGCTAATATTCATATATATATGCCCAGAAAAGTTTCAGTTTCTTTAAACTCTATGTATATTTGATCATTCCCAGATCTTGTAATGTGAGAGTTTCGTGCACTAGATCATCCAACTTTTTTTTTGGTTCCAAATTTGAATTTATCTACTTAGGTGAACCAATAAATATTTTGTGGGGGAATCAGTTTCCCCTGCTGCATTATTCTGGAATCTTGCAACAGATTTTATTTGCTTTTTAGCAAGTGACAAAATGGGGAAATGATGCCTGAGACTATGGTTTGGAGCCCTGCCTTAGTATACTTTTTTCTCCTTTTTTTTAGTATACTTTTTTCTCCTTTTTTGTTTTATCATCAATTACTTGCCCAAAAAGGGGAAATAGTTCTTCATTTCAAAGGCTTGGGCCCTTATTGTTGATGGCATCATGTATGCCTCATCCTTTTACTAATATTGGATTAGGGAGATAATGTTGGCCTTAATATTATATACGTTAAAATGCTTGTTAATGGTAGTTGATTTTGGATAATATTCCCTTTGCTATGTGCACTGTTTTCCAGTTAATGCTAGTTAATTCTGCTTAATGGCAGCTCTTATGAGTCTCTGAAGCTTATTCCTACATCCAATTGAATACAATTTTGGTGTTTTGCTTGGAATATTATTGAATACAACTCAATGTATTGTTGTGATTCTAGATAGGTTAATGTTGTTTCATGCATTGTTCAGTTCGTCCCTGGTGCTTCCCTTTTCTGTGTTAAATGTTTGATAGTGCTTAACATTTGTTAGTCATAAAAATGGTTTGATAGAAGGTGACATGATGCCCAACGCTTTGAACAGGGTCATGTTCTCACAACCTAATAAACATAGACACGAAAATGCTATTTTTCTAAAAACGATGGTGCAATACCTTGACTAAAATTTATAATTTATTTGTAAATATGAGAACATAAATCATGAGCAATACTATTTTATAATAATTTATTATTAAAACTACATTGTTGTTTTCTCATCACCAAAAAAAAAAAAATTTCATGAAGAAATAGTATACAACTTTAGGGTTAGCCAAGCAATAAATTTTCAAATAAGGCCAATTTTTCTTTAATTTATACCATAAACCTTAATTTGTTTGTAAATTACAAAAATGACTCAACATGTCTGTGTGTGTCAGAGTCAAATAAAATAAAATAACAAGTTTGACATGTCCGAATGTCTCAGTACGAGTCGCGTCCAACACCAACTCTTTTTTCCTGAATTTTTGGTGATTCTTATCTCACAGCCTTAACCATAGAATGCAAAAAGATTGTTTATGTAGTTTGAACACTTAGACCTCCAAGTTATGAAAGAACAGCCTATCATTGCACCAAAAAGCTGGACCTTATTGGCTATGCTTCTTTTACTAGTCACTGTCATCAAAAGTGTTTGTTATTTATGTAGACTGTGTTATTGATTAGATTCTGCTTCTGTTGTGCTTCGTGTGGGCTGGAATCTTTTGTGTACCTTCCATTTGAGCTATCAGTATTATTTGTTTAACACAATCAGTTTATTTATTTATATCTTGTTCTTCTATGTTGGAATACGGCTCTATTATTTTCTTGCTCCAGTTAATTAGATCTTTTGTACATTACACTTGGGTCTTGTGTTTGAGGAAGGAAAGAGAACATAAGCTTGGTTGAAAGAATGTTGTCAGCATGTGGTGCCTCTGCTTGGATCATGCTTGAGCCATTTTTATGGCCCACCAAAACCCTAAACAGGATACGTGATCCCTTTGAGAACTCATCACTGCTCCCATTTTTTTTGCAAGTCATTTTTGTACATTATCTTATGCTCTTGTAACACTGGCTTTTAGAATGGAAATCTGGCCATCAAAATGATTAAACAAAAGTCAAATATGTTTTTTTTCTTTATTATGACAATATATAAATGTTCCTGCAATGATCACAAAGTTATTCCAGGTGCAAGACTAAGTACAACAGAGTTTTGGTTTTGTCCACATTCGTTGAGATAGTTAGACAGGATAAATTAGCATAATTAATAGAATCATATGATATAAATTAAACGGAGAAAGGATAAATTTTAAGATAGAGTTAGATAGTATATGAAGGATAAAACCAAATCAATCAAACTATGTTTTTTCCCCACTAAGTGGGTCAGCATGGCTATATGGATTTTTCCTGATGCAGGGAAGGAAAAATAGGGGAAGGGAAAAAGAAGAAATTGGGAGAAGTGGAAAGAACAAAAAAAGAGATAGAGAGAACATAAGTAGAGATTATTAGAGAAAGAAGGAAATCCCAATTTTCAATATCAGTTCATTTTCATCAATGAATTTTTCAATAATAGAGTTAGAGTCATTATATAGAAAAATCATACTCTTAAGTTAACTAAGAAGTAAATACAATTTCTTAATTAATGGCATATCAAAATGAGGAAATAATACAACATAAAATATCTTGAATATCTCCGAGATATTAAAAAATTAATACCAAAATAAAATAAAATAAAATCTCTCTAATAAAATAAAATAAAAATTAAATAAAATATAATTTCTTCTAATTTTGAAATGTCTATCACTTTTCCTCCATTTAGCACTATTATAGGATGCCTTCTCCACTAAGTCTAAATATGCAAGATTATGCCCTATTAATTCCTTAAAACTTGTTAATCTTTGTCATTTACTCCTATAGTAGCCTCATGTGCATTAGATGAATTTCGTTTTTCATAACCAGACCACCTCAAGCTCGATGCTTGTATTTTTTTTTTCTTCTATAGGTGCCACTATAACTTGCTCTTGTAAAATATCATTACGAATCCAATCATTTAGTGTATTATCAGACATGCATCTAACTATTTTTTTCTCTATTCGCAGCTATTTTTGCACATGTTGGTAGTAAATGTCC
>JAOVVI020012408.1:0-12256 GCA_028571085.2 Nepenthes alata | reverse complement strand
GGCAACTCCAGAAGGACAACTGCCCGCATGGACATTGCATGTTGATAGAGCATCCTTCTAGATAGGTAGCAAAGTCGGGGTAGTATTGACTTCACCCGAAGGATTCAAGATAAAAAAACTCAATTACATTAGGGTTCCCAATCACTAATAACGTGGCAGAATATAATGATTTATTAACTGGCTTAAAGCTAGCAAAGGAGTGTTCTGTTAAGAAATTAATCTTATACAGTGATTCTAAGCTAGTGGTCAATCAAGTGTTGGCCAATTTTGAAGTGCCCAACTCCGACCTAATCAAATATTTTCATAAGGTACGAGATATCTTGCTATCCTTCAATAAGGTTGAAGTTATCTATATATCAAGGAAAGATAATTGGAAAGTCGATCGACTTTTTAAGATGGCATCATTTATTTGTCCAAGCAATATGCCCAAGATATTTAAGAAATTCTTCAAAAGGCCTAGTATCAAGGAAAAAAAAATAAGATTCTCTACGTTTCAGATGAGATAATATGGATGACTTCATACCTAAAATATCTTGAGGACAAAACTCTTTTGAGCGATTCTACATAGCCAAACACATTTAAAAAAAGGCTGGTTGATACACTCTGGTGGACGAGTCATTGTACAGACGAGATTATTCGGTATCCTACATATGCCATCTATCTCGATTGGAAGTTGATTATATTCTTAGAGAGGTGCATCTCGGCGTGTGTAGAATGCATGTAAGAAGCAAAAATTTAGCCTTTAAAATTAGAAGGTAAGGTTATTATTGGCCAACTATAAAGAAGGACACGATAAAGTTTATCAAAAAATATAAAAATTGCCAAATTCATGGTAACATATCTAGGCAACCATATATAGAATTTTAGGCTTTGCAGGCTCATTGGTCGTTCGCACAATGAGGACTGGACATGTTAGGTCCATTTTCTATAGTAACCGAACAAATAAAATTTATTATCGTTGTGGTGGATTATTTCACAAAATGGATTGAAATTTCTCTATTTGCTAAAATTATAGAGTTGAATGTAATAGAATTTATAAGTTGAACTGTTGTTTGTAGGTTTAAGATACTAGATTTCACAATGACCGACAATAGTATCCAATTTTTTGGTAAAAATCTCACAAAATACTGTAATAGTCTTGGAATAAAATTAATCCATACACTAATCTCATACCCATAAACAAATAGACAAGTAAGCGACAAACTGAACGATGCTGAATGGGTTAAAAAATCAAGTTAGATAAAGTTATAGGGCCTTGAGTAGATGAACATCCATCAATGCTTTAGTTATACTGAACGACTCCAAAAGAGCCGAGCGGGAATCACCCTTCAGCCTATGCTTCAAAATGGAAGCGATTATCCTAATAGAGATAGGACTGCCAAGTTATCGAATGAAAAATTTTACTTAGGATTAAAACTGGTAACTCTTAAAGACAAAATTTGGATATCTTAGTCAAAGAGAGAGAGGTGACATGCATCTAAGCGGCATTCTATTGGTAAAAGAGTTCCTCCGTACTTCAACAAGAAAGCGATGGCGTAGACCTTTGAGGCCGACGATTTGGTATTAATGAATATTGAAACAACTGAAAAGTTTGTACATAGGATAAACTACTTGTAATTTGAAAGGGACCATTCCTAATGTTGACTATATTCCATAATGGGACATATAAACTACGTACTCAAAATAAAAAGCTAGTTCATCTAACTTTGAACACTCTTCACCTCAAAAAATACTACAAATAAAGGGGTCAGCCTGGGAAGATACAAGTATATCTAGGCCATCACTTTAGAGTGCTTGTGTGTTGTAATTTGCTCTTCTAAATTATTAATAAAGGTGATTTTTTGATTCGTTTCTTGTCAATTCACATGCTTACATGTAATCAATATGGTTACAACTAATTCTAAATCAGACAGATAATTTAAACACTTTGTCTTTAAAATGCATTGATTTGAAGGAACGGCCAATGCGTAAGTTCTATAGGACCTTACGGCCCGAAGAATAATCACACACCAATAATTTCAAAAAGACTTGGGGACTTGAGAACTAGGCGTTTGATTCTTCCATTTTCAGAGGTCAAAAGGCAAGTTGACTAAAATCCATCAAGACTCGACTAATATTCATCTAGCCTATTAAATCTTAGGGATGATATCAATGCGTTAAGTGTTAATATGGCTTAACACGAGATACGAATGATCAATTAATCGGTCAAGGATCAGGGTCCCACCTAGTGGGTGACAACAGTCGAAAGACTTAACCAACAATCAATTCAACCATCTTATATTTGCCTAACTAGCAAAGATAATTAAAATATTTAACTCATATACATATGCTTGGGAGCAAAATCATCCAAACAACATCAGTTAATGAGCAACAATTATTCGAGAATGAAAATCTAAATATGTACATTGAAAGATAAAGTATATCATCCTCATTCACAAGTACAACATAGAGTTATGAAATTCAAAGACAAAAATTACTTGGCAATCCTATGGCTGATGGTAGGGGTTAGGCCTCAAAGTTAGAGAGCTCCCTTATTCCTCAAAATTTAGGACATTAGAAGTTGCATAAACTTTACAATTTCTAACATTCAAGTAGCCAGTAGAAAAGTCAAAGGCTACCAATGGGACGATCCTCTAGCAAAAATCAATTCCCTCTTTGAATTGAGAATCGAGTAAATATTCAATTTTTTCAGGTCAGATACTCCTTCTCAATAGCTCCTCAAGCTTTAAGCATTGAGCTATTAGTCTGTCTATGGCCCGAGCAGTTATTGCTAAGTATTGTTCAACTTCAGGAGCTCTATCTTCAACAGAGCTAACACAGTCACCAAAAATTAAAACTTAGTCAGTATAATTAAGGAACCTATTCATCCATTTAACCAACTATTTCTCAAGACAAGCAATTCAATCCTCAAAGAGTCACAACCCTGAATTCCAAACCTCGAATAATGGAAGGATCAATTTAAGGCCGCGATAGGTGATCAATTTCAATGTCCTTGTTGAAAAGATTGTCTTTGATATGACGCATTAGGTTTATTGACTACAAGAAAAAAAAGTTATGAGTCAACTATTTGAAAACAAATGAATGACTTAGAATTAAATGCTCAAAGGGTACATATTAAGTTATACAATCCTCTTTAGGTGCAAAACTTGATAGTGATCTAGTTGAGTATGGGTTTGGTACAGATGACTACCTCCAACAAAAAAAAAGAGAGAGGTCTACGATGCAAGAAAATTTCATAACCTATAGCTCATTGCAAGACCTCAAAACCAACAAATGTGGAGTAGATAGAAACAAATGAATAGCAAACTCTAACAATATCCACATTATTCTCTAGTTTGAAAGAGATAATGACTCAACAAATACAATAGAACAAAAAATGACAGGAATCATATACTCGTCAATTATAGAAGTATCGATTGGCTTATCCTCATATGAGGCATGATGAATAGAACCATGCTAATCTATCAAAGGAACAATGGGTATCCTTTCTTCAAAATCCAAAGTAGGTTTCCCCTCTGAAGAACTGGCGAAAGAAGATATGATGGCTAGAGTTGTAGGATGAGTAGATTATTCAAGGTCATCGCTGCCAACTTGGCCCAAACCTTCTCAACAACCCTCAAAACCTCATCAATAAGGGATTGGTGATTGAACATTAGGTCTATCAGAGACAACTTGGGGGGGAGAATCTATGAAGATACCACCCTTCCTCCTTTTAAAGGATGAGAAGGCATACCTACAATGACTTCTCTCCCAACTACAAAGTATCAATTAATCATATCCAGAGCGGTTTCGGGTAAGTCCTATGCAACTTAGCCTTATTCTCTTTTATTAGATAAGCTCATGATCTAATCATTGCCACTCACTCTTAAGAATCGGACTAGAAAATATAACGTTAACATTGCCTCATTTATTCAACAAAATCTAATTATTAAAAAACTTGAGTCCTTCCAATTCTTAACCAAATCAAGATTTTCACAACTTATTTTAAACTCATTCCCATGAGTAAGGGAGAGAAGTCACTTTTTCAGTTAAAGTAAAAAACTATTTTAACCATCTAGGCATCTAACCGAAGATTCCATTGGTGGAAGAACACACAATTTGCCACAATGTATATATTGGCATTGGAATGAAAACAAGCAATTGAAACCTCAAAGTTTTAATTATTTCCAAAAATTCTCACATAAAGGGAATCCAAAGGCTGTTCTTCAAGTGAATCTTAGATATAGCAATAGGCCATCTCTTGGAGAATAAGCTCTCTCATCAAACAAATGAGCTTGAAAGGGAATGGCAAGAGGAATATTATACTGGTCATAGACATCCAATACATCGTTCTTGGCAAGGTAAGAAGTAATGTCAACACAACATTCTTTAAGGTGCTTCAGAAAACCATAGGAACAAAAATTGGACAATCAAAGAAATCAAGATGTAATGCATTGATGCAAAGAGAATAAAAATGCACTGTTAGGATCTAAAGAAAAGATTGAAAGACATTGAAATTTGAAATGGTAACTAAAGTTGAAAACTACGTGTTTCAAATAGCAACGCTGATGCAAACGATATGTGGCTTAAATAATAACAAGTCTTCTTACCTTCTTTCAAACCTAAAATGCAGTGCACTAAAATTATTCAAAAATGACACAATTTTTAAGTAACATGTCATCACGTTAATGTTGCTTTTAATGAGTCACTTCCATTACAAAAGCAATAATGGCCCTATTGTCATTAAGCAAGTTAAACAAATTATGCTCCGTAAGTTCGATTTGCCTCACAGAAAGAATTACTTGATTATGGTAACCTGAAGTCCTAATATTTTGTTAAGGATGCAGATTTGTTAGAAAAGTGAATTGTCAGAAAATTAAACTGTTAGAGAATTGAACTGTTGAGAGCCTGAATTATCAGAAGACAAAATAGCTAGAATACTGAATAGATAAATATCTACTAAACTAGAACATAAAAATGTTGAGTTATCGAAGTTAATAACTGAGATTATTTTTCATTCTAATAGTTTTATTAATTTAAATTTTTGGTGACTTGTAATTCCACACGGATAAATACAAGTCCAATGAAAGAAATAGATTAAGAATTACAACCAAAATGTGAAAAATAATTTTTTTCCTTTATTTCATAGATACACTCAAGTATAAGGTATTTCCTTATAAGATAGAAGCTGAAATTGTTCGGTATAAAAAAGGAGAAAATGGGTGATCTAATAACTAGACAAAGATGGAAAGTAAGGGCACCATAAATGTTCACCCTCCTCTCAAATTCAATATCAAGTCAATCAGTCCTAACTGGTTGATATGAGAATCCAATAAAGGTATCACAACACAAGAGCAGAGAGATATTGAACTGGCTAATCCCCTTCAACAAGACGCATAATTTAGATACATCACAACAAATGATGAGGGAGTATCAAGAGTAGTCACCTAGAAGGAAAAGTGCCTCGATTTAAGATGTTGTATAAAAGAGAAAAACTAAGATAATTTTCTAGATAAAATTGAATAACTAAGATAGGCTTCAAAAACGCCTACTACAAGAACAGAAAATATCCAAGAGAGCTCTCTCTTTAGATTTGCCGAATGAAAACTTCATCAGTTATTGATATTAGAGGTTTTGTTAAAAATCGAACGAAACTCCATCAGATGTTGAGACTTTGAGATTTAGTTAAAGATCGAATAAGAGTAGTTCCATTTATAGTAAAAAATGGGCCACAAAATAGGGTGCTTAAAAGAAAAGAAAGGCTGTCAAATGGTCAAAGGATCTTAATTAATAAAGCAGAGAATTAGGTTTTAATTGACAGGATTAATCAGCAATCAATATGCATGGATTAAGATTCCCTTTGGGAGGAACATTCGGATGATGTTCAAAGCATATCACTCAGATTTTCATTCTAACATATTCGAAATTTGAATTTAATCTCCTGACATGGAGTGCTGGTGTTATGCATAGCCTAACATGAAATTATCCCAACCCATTGTTATGAGAGGCTCACAAACTATCAACCCCTGGAGCAATATGGATTAGCCAAGTTGTTAGATTTGGAATAGAAGAAAATTTAACCAAACTATCAAATATTCGAATGGTCGGACTACCATTAATATAAAAGATTGAGGTACCAAACGGCCACGTAGTTAATAAATCAAAATTGTTAATCTTGACAGACGGTTACATGGATTTATGGATGAACAGTCAGAGTAAGTAAATAGGTAATGTGTTTGATGAATAGGCATTATATCAAAGCTTATAAAACGGTTGAACAATTCAATTTTCAACTAACATAACTCTTTAATTAATACATAATCATATATTTTCAAGAATGATATACTGATTGATTATAATATTATAAATATGCCTATTTTTTATAAATAAATGGATTAAAATAGGATCACTGACAAAAATTATCAAATATAGAACTCTAATCTTCTATACATCTGTGAATCCCAAACATCATGAAGCTAAGCCTTCTATTTTTTACTCTCTCTAATTCTCAGCCTTTCATAGTCTTTTATTTTTCTAGAAAAATTTTTAACTTGAATATCAAAAAATATTTCAATGAGTGAATCCTACTCCCTTTGACCACTTGTTAATTGTTATAATGTGTAAAATTCGGATTAAATATTTTCAATTTATCCTTTTATTCTAACCCCTCTCGTCATTTTCTGTCACTCAATAGAAACTCAATGGAAAAAAACAATAAAACAATTCACTTAATTCCAACATAACTCAATAGACTTCCTTAAACACGACAAAGGAGGCTAGATTCCCATAAAAAAAAGACTATTTAATATTGAATTAGAACGGTAATGCAATTTATCTTAAGAATTTAACTAAGGCAGTTGATTTTTTGAATTCTTTCAATTTTCTCCTATACTCTGTGCGTGTTTTTTTGGGGTAGATAAGAGAATGGAAGAGCAATTCATGGCGGAAGTAGGCACAATAGGAAGAACTTACCACATCAATCTAGTGAAACTTTTTGGCTTCTGCTTCGACCCCAAAATGCAAGCCCTAGTTTATGAGTACATGGAGAATGGATCGCTCGATAAACTCTTGTTTAGCGATCCAAGCAAAACGATCGAGTGGGAAAAGTTGCATGAGATCGCAATCGGAACAGCTAAAGGGATCGCGTATTTACACGAGGAATGTCAACAAAGAATAATTCACTACGACATCAAACCAGGAAATGTACTTCTCGATTCAAATTTGAACCCTAAAGTCGCCGATTTTGGACTAGCGAAGCTCTACAATCAAAACAGCACACATGTTATCATGTCCGGTTGCAGAGGTAACCATCCTCCTCCTCCTCTCTCTCTCTCTCTCTCCCCCTGTCTTGCCCTAAAAAAATCATTTTTGATGCAATTGCTAAATTTTATTATTTTATTATTTTTTAAAAAAATAAAAATCGCAACTAACAAATCTGAATTTTTCCTGCCAAAAAAGGTACTCCGGGATATGCTGCCCCTGAGCTATGGGCACCATATCCGGTGACGTACAAGTGCGACGTTTACAGTTTCGGAATGCTTCTATTCGAAATTGTAGGGAGACGAAAAAACCACGACGCCAATCTAATTGATTGTAGCCGAGAGTGGCTGCCACGATGGACTTATGAAATGCTGAAGAAGAACGAGCTACCGGAGATGATCTCAAGTTGCGGAATTTCAGAAGAGAATAGGGAGAAGGCAAAACGGATGGTGCTGGTGGCACTCTGGTGTGTCCAGTACCTACCGGCACAGCGGCCGCTAATGAGCACTGTGGTGAAGATGTTAGAGGGTGCCATCGAGATTGCTTTGCCGCCAAATCCATTTGGTTACTTGGAAGATAATAATCTAAATTTTGCCTTTAATTCTGGAAGTGAAGGCAATTATGATTCATCATCATCGTCAATCAAGCCTTTGATTCGGTCTTCTAATTGTGAAATTGAGATAGCTAGTTGATGATTTACAAAAGTGAAGATTTGCGCGTCATTACATCTCAAAAACTACTACAAATATCGACAAGATTTGCTTGAAATTAGAAGAAACGTCCATTAGAACAATAATTTTATGTATTTTTTAATGCCAAATTTCAACTTGGAGGAATTTCCAAAGTGTGGACACTAAACCACCAAGGCAACCTATTGGTGGCTAAGATTGTAAACATTGATACGATTATTACTACCAAATTATAAGAATTGACTTCCCTAATAAATCTTCAAATTCTCATTATCATAATTTTAAAAAAAATAAATGTAAGTGAAAATAATTATCTACTTTGAAAAGATAAATGAAATTCAAACATAATACATGGAAATAAAGAGATGGCAATTCGGTTGCTAAGGTTTCATACATTTTCAAATAAAAAAAAAAGCCGAACAACAAAAATCTAATCAGCTGTTTGTCTTATAGTGATAGGGATACTCATTCAACCCACTTGGGATGCATCTAGGTGACATGATAGTTCATTTGTTAATTTATACTAACAAGATTATAAAATAAATGGATAATTAAAAATTACGTCAACAAAAGATATTGGCTTGCCAAAATTACCTAGAAATAGAACAAAGCAGCATGCAAAGTCGGCATATCAAGCTTCAATCTTCCATGTCCGAAAGTATAAAACCTTCGATCTGATCGCTACAAATCAGTAATGGAAATCATTAATCAATATCCAAATATCTCACAAAATAAGGAAAAGGGCTTAAATCTTTATCAATATTGATGGATGAGAGAAGAGAGATGTCCAATGGAGAATACACACAAACGAGAGGATCTGTATTCAAGAATGATATTATGGGTAGTGCTATAGTCCATGAGTGAAATTATAGTCTTTTCGGTAAAGAAATTGTCATATCTATTCAACTATTAATATTAAAATTAGATAAATAAATAAATAAATAATATAATATTAAATAATTTAAATTAATATTTAATTATCATAATTTATTCACCTAACAAAGGTTAGTAAGATGAGGCTGTGTTTTATGAGGAGGGGGATGTTTGATGGGGCACAACATTCCTCCCATACAACAAACAATCTGATCATGGATTTTAATTATAGGCGGATATGTTACTATAAATATATTGACTAATATTTTAAATATTAATCTATTTTATTTTTTAAAATTTTAAAAGTTTAGATTTATACATTTTAAATATACCTAATTTTTTTAAAAAATATAAATCTATATGATTTATAGATATAAAAATATTTATAAATTAAAACTTTTGGAGTATTTTTTCAATGATTTCCAAAAAGATATATGATTAGTTTTGATTAAATTAATCAAAACTAAATAGGTAAATAGATGGATTAAGTTGATTAGATTTTAATACATAACCCAACCCCACCTCCTACCTAAATTTCTGAACAGATAAATCAGTAGCAACTTGTAAGTCATGGATGCCAGAATTGATGAGCTGATAAAATCATACTTAATATGAATTAAAAATTGGCCGATATATATCGATATCAGATCTACTAATACCATGACTAAATTATAATAAGTTGTAAGATCAACAATTTATTGGCCAATATTTAAAATATCAGTTGATATATTTAATATTTGTTTTTTGATTCTAAATTGAAAAAAAAAATCTTGCACAATATATATTGCCCGATATGTTTGAAACTTGTACTGTACCAATATTTTTATCCATAACGCTTAAAGATCCAATAAAACTTCAAAGTCAACTCAGACAATACTTACATCAGCCATTAGTGATTGGAAGAGTTTTTGGATTTTGCTTGGGAAATTGAGTTTGGTAGTAGAGAGTAGAAGTGTTCCATAGCTGATAGATCACCAGGAAGCATCTCAACAACAGTACGCTGCAACGTTATCGGGAAGTCTCCCAATGGCAGGGCTGTCAAAACTTGGTAAGTTAGTTTTGTCAAGCGGGCTGTTGCATAATGGGCAGAATGACTCCAGGGAAGTTGACTTGTCATCCTTGAGATTAAACGTTTTCTGATATCTTTAGGTTGCTGAACAAGCTTTGGAGTCATCTAAATCTGACAACTTATTGAAGTCAAATGGTGTAAGCTTTCCAAGAGTTCTCGTGATTGTGAATTCTTGAGTAGTGTATTTTTTTTTTGAATAGATGTGAAGATTCATGATATAACCAATAAGAAAGGCTTAAATCCTACCAATTGAGATCAGCTTTAAGAATGAATCCATCATTATCAATCTACTTAATTAAGTGCAATATTCTCTCTAAAGGGATAATTTTAAACCAATTTATATCTTCCTCCTTTCCCTAATTATATTATGTAGACAATCAGCAACATGATCTTTCAACGTCCAATCAGGAGCACACATTGACAGTTGCCGATCTGACGCGGTGAGCTATCCTTGATGTGCAAGTTCCTAGCACCAGCTTGTTGTACCCACTTTGATTAGCAATCTATATACCAAAGACAGCATCTAGCTCAAACCCATTTCTCATAGATAAACTTTCAATAAATTATAGTGTGTTGCTATAAACTTCTTAATAGAAAAGCTTTTATATCTACCTAATAGTTAGAATTAAAAATTAAATAGATGAATGGTGAAAATTATATCAAGTAATTTAAATGGCTACTGAATATCGACCATTCATCAACCAAATTTCTAATTCTGACCGTTGGGTAGATGAGGAAGCCTAATAACTATCTAAACTACAAACCTTTTGCAAAGATAGGGTTTGCAGATGCGGCAGCAATCTTCTTTTCCTTTGTCACCACTAACAGCATTAAGAAGATCTTTCAAAGTATTGTTGGGATCACTCACTTGTGACCTTTGTGTCCGTGGACTTGTGGAGACAAAGGGACGCGGACGTTTGGAGAAATCCGAAAAAGTCTGTCCTCGGGGTTTGCTGGAAGAAAAGGACGAGGACTATGAGACCTTTGTCCGAGAACTGAAATGGACGATGGCTATCAGCGGGACCTTTATCCGAGAACTGTATTGGACGAGGACTACTTGTCCGAGAGGACATGGACGAGGACGCTGGAGCCCAGGTGTCGACTTTATACTCACGCATGCCTACCACGTGGGCAAGTTGCAGAGCTAGTGGGGTAAGTTGCAGAGCTAGTGGGCAGCTTGCAGAGCCAGCTGGCAGACTGCAGAGCAGGCACGCCGTCTGCAGGACTGACACGCCGTCTGCAGGGCTGGCACGCCGTCTGCAGGGCTAGTGCGTCGTTTACAGGCTAGTGCGGCAGTTTGCGGTGTCAGAGGATGGTGCAGTGGGTGACATGTGTCACGCCATGCTGGAGTCCCCTTGCCTATATATATGGAGGCGCTGCGTGAGGTGTAATGAGAGGAAGAGTGAGAGAAAAGAGTAAAAGGGCTGTGTGAGAAGCTGAAGTGGAGTGCAGCACCGGTGAGAGAAGAGAGGAAGAGAATGTTTACGTGAGAGAAAAACAGAGTATTTTTCTTGGTAAGCGTCCGAGAGCTTTCTCTGTCAGCTTCCCGGGTGTGTAGCGGAGACTCAGTCCAGGAGGTTGTTGTAACCTATTTCTCACATAGTGGATTTGCTGTTCCTCTTCTCCCGTAATTTTTCCCTTCGGTTCTAGAGGGGTTTTCCACGTTAAATACGGTGTCTTCTCTATTTTCTGCTTTCCTTTGTTGTCTGTTCGTCCGAGTGCATTCCCTCTGTCCGAGAATCTTATCCTCTCGAACGTTGCGCTCTGAAGTATTCTGTCCGAGTGCCCTGTTTACCCCGACAGGTGGTATCAGAGACTAGGTTGGTGAACCGTTGTCTGGATGGCATCGTCGGTGAGGAATGGGACGTTCAGTGTCGAGCAGTTCCAAGGGAAAACAACTTCATTCTCTGGCAGGAGAGGGTGAAGAACCTTTTGACCCGGGAGGGAACGGTAAAAGCTCTGAGAAAAAAGGAGGAAAAACCAGAGAAGATGTCCGATGATGAGTGGCAAGATAAGATGGATCTTGCATGTTGTATGATAAAGGTGTGTTTGGCGATAACACACTGCAGGAGGTCCTCGGACTCTCAGACCCGGCGGAGGTCTGGGACAAGCTTGAGAGCCGTTACAAGTCGAAGTCCTTGACAACCAGGCTGTATCTCAAGAAACAGTTTTATGGCCTGAGGTTGTCGGACGGAGAGAGCTTTGAGAAGCACTTGGATGAGTTCTATCGGCTGGTAACACAGATGACATCGCTTGATGAGAAGATCAAGAACGAGGACAAAGCGTTGGTGTTGCTTGCATCCTTGCCATCCTCGTACGATCATATTGTCACGACGTTGCTGTTCGGGAAGGATACTTTGAAGCTGGACGAGGTCATAGCTTCCCT
>JAOVVI020012406.1:0-12258 GCA_028571085.2 Nepenthes alata | reverse complement strand
AAGACATCGCTATGGACTTCGTGTCAGGTCTGCCAAGACCCCAAGAAATCACGACGTCGTTTGGGTTATAGTTGACCAGCTGACAAAGTCAGCCAATTTCTTGGCAATCAAAACAACGTATTCACGCGATAAATTGGCCCAACTGTATGTAAACATGATCGTGAGACTACATGGGATTCCTACTTCCATTGTATCCGATAGAGACCCCCGTTTTGTCTCAAAGTTTTGGAAGAGTCTGCATAAGGAAATGGGGACTGAATTAAAATTTAGTGCTACTTACCACCCTCAAACAGATGGACAGTCTGAGCATACTATCCAGATCCTCGAGGATATGTTGAGGGCTTCAATATTAGAAATGAAGGGAACATGGGATACCTACCTAGCGCTGGCAGAGTTTGCTTATAATAACAGTTATCAGGCTAGTATCGGTATGGCACCTTTTGAGGCTCTGTATGGAAGAAAGTGCAGGTCGCCAATTCACTGGGAGGAGACCTGAGATAAAAGGATTTGGGGTCCCGAAATCGTAAAAGAAAGTGCTTCGAAAATCGAATTGATCCATGGAAACTTGAAGGTTGCTCAGAGCAGACAAAAGAGTTATGCGGATAAAAGGAGGAAGGAATTAAGCTTTGAAATAGGAGAGTTTGTCTTCCTAAAGGTCTCACCATCTAAGGGAACGTCATGGTTTGGAGTAAAAGGAAAATTGAAGCCACGATTTGTGGGCCCTTTTGAGATTCTAGAAAAGATTGAAGAAGTGGCATACAGACTAGAACTACCACCAAGTTTGATAGACGTGCAAGACTTATTCCATGTATCCATGCTCCGAAAGTATATTTATGACCCTACTCACGTGAATGAACTCGAACCCTTGGAAATCAACAAGGACATATCCTATGTCGAGGAGCCACTATAAATACTCGACCGAAAGGAGCAAAGGCTGCGTACGAAGATGGTTCCTCTAGTAAAGGTGCTATGGAGGAATCACTCGCCTGAAGAAGCTACCTGGGAACGAGAGAAGAAATCCGAAGCAAGCATCCTCACCTGTTTGTTTGAGGTATGTAACCCCATCTAAATTTTGAGGATGAAATTTTATTTAGTAGGGGAGAATTGTGAGATCCCAACATCTAAAGAGAACTTAAAATCGGAATAAAGTATTAAAATCAAGAGTATAGTGAACTCTGAAGGCCGGAGTGCCATTATACCCTTCAATACCGGAGTGGCCTTATGCCATTTAAAAATAAGAATAACTCGTGCCACAGAAGGTCGAACTGCTTGAAGTCCGGTGTAGATTAAGAGTTGACCGAAAACTGTGAAGTTGATCGGAACTTGTAATGTTGACCGACTTTAAAATATTGACCGGCTGTGAGTAAGAGTTGACCGAAAAATGTGATGTTGACCGGATGTTGACCAACCAAAGAGTTGACTGGCCTTGAGAAAGGTTGACCAGTCTCGAATAAAAGAAGTAAAACGATGGCCAACCCTAAGTACTGACCAAAAAGTTGACTGGAATAAATTCAGAGCAACTAAAGACAAAGACCAACATTACTAATTAGTTAGAACCCAACTAAACCATAACTAAATAAAGTAGGTGAACCACCTCGTTGGCTGTCTGAGAAGAAGTACTAGGTAGGTAGCTTATCCCCAACTACTCCACCAAACCCTCATCTATATATACTTAGCTTCGTTCAAGGAAGTTGGCACGAGCAACCGGCTAGAAGAACAGTAAGAAGCAGAAAAGGAGAAAAGCTTCCCGTTTGTAAAGGTGAACGGACAACAGTCAGGCAAGTGTACCCCCTTGTTTTAAGTTCATATTCTATTTTTCAGATTATTGCATGTATACTGGATGATCATTCTTCTTAAGTTCGCCTGCCCAGATTTTAAGGAAACTGCCAGTTTTTCCCTTCCGATTTGATTGAATGCATGTCGCTCTAATTTTTGTCTAATGAATTGTATTCTAGTTTGAATTCATACTTTCTATTTTCTGCCTTCTGCTAAACCTATGTTAAAACTGGAATACCTAAAAATGAGAAAGTAGACCGACATTTGTATTAAGTTTTAGAAACCGGCCTTATATTTTGAAATCGGCCTTGCATTTAGTATCAAAACCGGCCCTGTATTTTGAAACCGGCCTTGTATTACGTTTTGAAACCAGCTTTTGTTGATAGACCTTCAGATTTTGTTAAAAAGACCTTCGGCTTTTGATAAATGACCTTCGATTTTTGTAAAAAAAAAGACCTCCGGCTTTGTATTAAATTTGAAACCGGCTTATTATGTGATTCTGTAACCGGCCTGTGATATGGCCGTCCAGATTGAACAAAGGAAAAGTAAACCGATTTTGTGATAAGATAAGTAAGTTCAGACCTTAACATTTGGGAGCCAAAGGTACTTTGGCAATGCCTTAGGACCTTCTGGTGATAATCGAGGATAACGTAAGTAAGAGCCGTCATCGGGGCTTTGTACAGGGAGGTAGTGGAAGTCGTCATTGGGGCTTTGTACAAGGAGGTATTGCCGTGATTGTGAGGAGATGTGCACAATCTGTCCTCGATTAAAGCCCCCTTTCGTTAAGTAATAAGTAAAAGAAGCTATGTTATAGCCTTATTTTACGTTCGAATAATATCTGTTCCAACTTTCTGATTTGCTTTTGTCTTGCCAATCGCTATCGTATGATATTTATGCTACATGATTTCCGTTCTAAGTGTTTCTACATGATTCTAGTTAAATGATATTCAGTATATGTACCTATAACTGTTGACAGCATGAACGTTTTGTGAAAAATCTACATGTACCTTGTTGAACTCCGGCTCACTGTTTTCTGTTTTTTTTCCCCTCAGATGGAAGTTTAGAACTCGTGCCTGACGAGACGGAGTGACTAGAGCTTATTTGAAGGATTTGTAAGGATTCAGAAGCACACCTTTTGGACAACCGTCACGAAGAAGCAATTTATGTAATGATCTGTTAGAATTGATAAACTTTTGTGATTAGACGTTCATGGCCATATGTATTCAGGAATGAGCATTTATGGGAATGAATATGAATGTTTCCATAGAATATTAGATTGACTTCCGCTATATGTTTGATTACTAATATGCATGAGACCTAGATGACATCTGTGATCCTGTGATTTTTGATGGCACGATTGGCCTAGACTGGACCACTGAAACCTTGGTGTCGGTTCCGGGAGGTCGTTGGCAGAAAAAAAAAAATTTATTCCGTCACAACAAGTGCTAGCCTTTCTTCAAGGCTCTGAGGGGGACGAAAGCGAATGGATTTCAGTGGACTGCAGAATGCCAAGCAACTTTCGATGAATTGAAGTAGTACCTGGCCAGTCCGTTATTGCTGACGTCACCCAAGGACAGAGAAGAGATGTACCTCTACTTGGCAGTGTCGGAGGTGGCTCTCAGCTCTGTCCTCATACGCTAGGACTTTGACTCTCAGCGACCGATCTACTATGTAAGCAAGATGTTGATTGGCGCAGAGACGTGCTACCCACGAGCAGAGAAGTTAGCCTTGGCACTTGTCTTCTCCACCCAAAAATCGATACCTATTTAGAAGCTCATCACGTAGTTGTCCCGACCGACTAGGCGCTGTAGAGCATACTCCAAAAATTTGACGTTTCTGGATGGCTAGTTAAGTGTGCCATCAAATTGGGAGAGTTCAACATTGAATTCGGCCTAGACCAGCCATCAAAGGGCAGGCTCTGGCCGACTTTTTTATTGAGGCCACGACACCAATTCCTGATAAATAGCCCACTGAGGACGCAGTACTACACAGGGAAGGGGCGGGATGTGTTCTTAATGTGAATGAATCATTTACCAAATCAGGAAACAGTGTCAGAGTGGTCTGGAGGACCCCAGACGGGTTTGAGGTAAAATACTCCCTCAAACTCGACTTCCCAGCCACCAACAATGTTGTTGAGTATGAAACCCTGTTAGCCGGGCTAAGACTAGCAAATGAGTGCTCCGCTAGACGACTGACTGTCTACAGCGACTCTGAGTTGGTCGTTAACAGGGTAAACGAGAGCTTCGAGGTGTGAAACCCTCACTTGGCCAAATACTTAGCTAAGGAGAAAGACGCCATCCGGAGATTTGACAAGTTGGACCTGGTCCACGTCCCTATAACTAAAAATCGGAAGGCCGACCAACTTGCCAGGGTAGTGGTGGCCAAAAATCAAGAATAGTACTCAAGGGACATGCAGGAGGTCCAAAGCACTCTCAGCACGGGGGAATAGGAAGTAATACAAATCTCTGACACGGAAAGCTAGATGATGCCTTAACAGAGATACTTGGCAAACGAAGTACTGCTAGACAACGCGGACGAAGCCAAGCGGATCAAGAAGACGGCTGGCTGGTACACTATAGTCGATGGACGACTATATCACCGTGGCTACTCTACTCTGTACCTCCGGTGTTTAACTCCTGAGGAGGCAGACTACGCCTTGAGAAAAATCCACCTTGGGATCAGTGAATTGAATATCGGTGGCAAAAACCTAGCGTTTAAGATCATGCGCGGGGGATACTACTGGTCGACAATGAAGAAGGACGCATCGACTACTTCACCAAGTGGGTTGAAGTTGCCCCGCTGGCCAAGATCACCGAGCACAACGCTTTAGAATTCATCCGCCAAAGCATAGTCAGCAGATTTGGCATTCCCAAGGTCATCATGGCTGACAACGGAACCCAATTCTCCAAAAAATGCTTCTAGAAGTATTGCGTCAGTCTAGGCATCAAATTGGTCCAAACTTTGATGGCATACCAGCAAGCCAACGGACAGGTGGAAGTCATAAACCGCATGCTACTCCACGATCTGAAGACCAAACTGGAGGGTGCAGGGGGCTCATGGGTCGACGAGCTACCCTCTGTCCTATGGTATTACCAGACAACTCCAATGGAACCGACTTACGAGACACCCTTCAGTCTCTGCTATGGGACGGAAGCAATGATTCCGGTTGAGATTTGGCTTCTAAATCTTAGGGTTGAGTCCTTCGACCCACAAGGTAACTCTAAAAAAATTAGGGAACACCTAGACTTGCTGGAAGAAGCTTGGGACGTTACCAGAATATGGGCAGTAGCCTACCAACAATGATTCGCTCGGTATTACAACAAGAGGGTAAAAGCGTGGCAATTTGACATTGGAGACTTGGTCTTGTGAAGCATCAAGGCTACGGGTAAGACCACCAGCCAGAATAATTTTTTTCCAAATTGGGAAGGCCCTTTTCAAGTCTCAGTTGTTCTGCGAAATAGAACGTGTGCGATCCACGTACGTGGAACGCGATCCACCTCATGTGCTACTTCTAGTAAGGGCACATGTAGGTCGTCTATGTGTATACTTGTAAACGTACATAATGTTTACTATTAGTAAAAGAATATTTTCTCAATTACACTGTCGTCTCTTCTTTCTTTCTCTGTTCCATATGCACGTGTATATGTTTGCAAGGTTATACAATCTAGACTGTCCCTCAGTTGGACAAATTTTTACCCACTCGTAACTAAACCCTGGTCATCCAGGCGGCCCATAAGCGGTCGTAATTAAATCCTAGTCATCCATGTGGCCTATTAATAGTTGAATTAAACTATGATCATCCAAGCAGCCTATTAACGGTCAAATTAAACTCTGGTCATCCAGGCAGCCCGTTTGGGGTCAAAATCTTAGGGGGTTAAAATAGCACGCATGACAACCTTCTACACAAGGAGATAGTATGGTCAGTCAACGACGGTTGATAGGAGCAAAAGAACTCCGCCAAAAAGTTGGTTGTCCAAGTTCACACTTGGGCAGCGTCACCAGGCCTCTACTCAAGTATGAGTGTAGAATAGGCTTGACTCAACATTAGGATTCACCTTGATGTTTTCTCAAGGACTTAAGTCCATCAGAGAGCGCCACAAACATCTTACGGAAGGTGGACGGCCAACTTGCATGCAACGCACCAAGTCGGCCGGCCAACACAAGAGCAAGTAATTGAAAAACGACAATAAAGACGAAGACACAGAACATCAGTAAAATGCCCATTTTATTAATTAAGGCTGTACGATTATAATAATTTCAAAAAAATAAATAGAATAAAATCTACTGAGGTGTAGAGCTCCCAGGATGAGGAGGTGGCAGCCCCTGATCACTCCGGACTGTCCCACGAGGCTCTCTCGACACTGGGCAGAATGATTTGATGGATCAATATATTTCACTGCAAAGTTGGGGGTCAACCAACTGTGTAATGCGTCGGTAAAGGTTGACACCTTCCCACAATCGTGCCACAAATATATCAGAATACTCATGGGGGCGTATACAAGTAGTTAACTCGTTCACCAATGATGTCATATGTCCTGTGAGTAGGTTGATACGCCTCATCACCTGGTCATTTTCTTCTCATAGCAGGGCATTCTTCTTCTTCAGTCTGGCATTCTCCTCTTCCAGACTTGACAGCACAACTTCTCTCAGCAGGACGTTCTCCTCATTCAGTCTGGCATTCTCCACTTCTAGACTTGAAAGCACAGATTGGTGAGCAATTGTGCCCTCCTAATGCTCCGCTTTAAGCAACTACATCTCCCCCTTGAACAAAGCAATCTCATTATCTCGTTTAGAAATCACCAGGTCCTGCTGTGTAGTCCCTTGGTTACTGCACCCGTAATTTTCCCCCCAGTAAAAATGCTAGGTATTAGCAGCAGAGAGAAAAAGGAGAATAAAAATTACAAAGGTTTACTGTCTAGACTTTGCGCACCGGCCTCACTGGCCTACTCCATGACTTTGAGCCTAGCAGTGGAGAAATAGAGACAGAAATCTCCTGGACAGGCCTAGCAATGGCCTCCGCCACATGCTCCTCTGGCAACTCTGTCGTGTGGTCTACCATCTCAATAGGCTCTCCGGCGGCAGGCTCCTCTGTCATCTCGATGCCAACGCCAACTGCTTCTTGGGGTTCTCCGATGGTTGGCATCTTAGGCGCCTCTTGAGGCTCACCAGCAATAGGCTCCTCAGATAATTCAGCAACTTGCGCGATGAGAAGCTCTGCAGGCACCTCCAGGAGCTCTGCAGCGGTTGACTCCACAAGCAACCCAGCAACTTGCTTAGCTAAAGGCTCCGGGGATAACTCCGATGGCACCGCCAAGTGCTCTGGCTGTGGCAGAGCAAGAGCGGCATTGCTCACAGCAGAGCACAGCCTGACCCTATATGCCTCCATAGTAGCCTCAACTCCACCTGCACCAAAGCTATCTCCGGTCCCAGTGAACCGCTCAGTCATAACATAGTCTGGCTTTGTGGAGGAGGAAGAAGAAGGCATCACTATTGCTGCCTTCTTCTGCCTTAGACTTATGGGAGCTTCCGCGCTGGAAGGCGTGCCAGTAGATCCGATTGTAATGGCACCCGCCTTCCTCTTGCGGGAAGGCATCTTCATCTTCTGCACCAAAGAAGGTGGTCCCCATCGTGCCTTCTTGGCCTTCTCATGAGAAATCAAGTGGTCTCTCCGGAACTCAGGAAAGTGGGCCTCCACCTACTCCAAAAGTGACTCCACCACAGAAGTCTCCTCAGCATTGGGTGTTCCAGTGTAAATACTGGGCACCCTGCCCCAATCTCTAGCCAAGGGTTAGGTCGTATCAACATAAATATAGAATAATCAGTTCTTCCAATTCCTTAGAGAGTCATATATAGCATTGCTGATTCGGAGTCCTTGTGGGGACAGCGAGACCCACTCTCCGCCCTGGACGAATTGAAACATCACCCTGATCGCCTCCACCGTCAACAGCTTCGAATGCTGGCGGAGAAAGATGCAAAGTGTACACAAGTAATGCACAAAATTGGCGTGAAACCGTGCTATGGGGATCTGAAGGGCGGTCAAGATATCCAGCAACTCGTCAGGAATTGGGAGATGCAGCCCTTAGGAAAAGAGCACGCCCTATCTCCCTCATCGAGCATCCTGAAGATGATCGCTTTAGGAATATTGTACTAAACGTAAAACTCCCTCACTTCGTTGGCTTTGATCACCGAAGAAATCTGGGTTATAGAGGGAGCCATGAAAACGGAAGTAAAAAGGTTGCAGAACACTTAGAAATTTTCAGGAAGGAAAGTTGAATGAAAGCATGGGAAGTTTGAAAATAATGGACGGACCATTTAAAGGAATGTGAACGCTGGAGAATGAGAACCGTCTCATAAACGTGCACCTATCATTGCTAACACGTGTTGCTTCTTGAATGGATGCAGTCGAATCAGATCATCTGCCACATTAATTACCAGGATTACAAATTCACTGCTTGCGTACACGTGGCCAACTTTTCGACAAGCAGTCTGGTGGCATGATGGCGTTTCGTTTCAACTTCCTTCGCCAGTTTTTCAGATTTTGGCCCAGGCGGTCAACAAATCTGGTTGATGGTTCCTTCACCAGTTCTCTGGATTTCGGCCCAGGTGGCCAACAAATTTGGTTAACACCTCTTTCACCAGTTCTTCGGATTTTGGCCTAAATGGTCAACGAATTCGATCAAAGCTTCCCTCGCCAGTTCTCTAGATTTTTGCCAAGACGGTCAATGAATCCAGTCAATATTTCCTTTACCAGTTCTCCGGATCTTAACCCTAGACGGTCAACGAATCTAATCAACACTTCCTTCAACCAGTTCTCCAGATTATGGCCTAGACAGTTAGTGAATCTGGTCAATGAACTTCTAAGCCAGTTCTCCAGTCTTGGCTTTACAGTCAGCAACTACACGCAACACGATCAATAGACCAAGAGTCTTTGCCGGTTTCCTCACCAGGTCACCTCAGGCAGATTACCAAGCCACTCGCGACCCATCAAACATGCTGGAGGCCAAATTCCTAAACCACAAGCATGGGGGGCTAGTGATGGGTACGCCAGTAATGGGCTGGCCTAAGAAGGAGGAACGACCTAGATTTACAATAGCCTATTTGTGCCTGGACGGTCAACGCACACCGATGACCGAACGAAAGGCTAAATGAGCCAGGAGAAGCCCAAAAATGAGATGGACGACTTGTTCTTGAGATGGTTAACACTTCCGTTGACCGGCAGCAAGACCAGTTGGCCGTCTGAAGGCTAGGCCTCAAGTGGGCCAAGCCCAATTGGCCCACGCAACCGTCTTTGACCAGCAACAGTCTTCTCTCCTGATTTCGCACTCTCCACAGAAGGTATTCTCTACTATAACGGTCATCAACAGATTTAATGTGCATCCCATAAATAAGGCGCCAGAATCATTTCTCTATCTGCTGAAAATCCTAGAGGTTACAGAATGCAAAAGGAAAATAATCAATCCAGCAACCGTTATTGCTATAAAAGCTCCACGCCAGAAAAAGCAGCGATCCCAGTAGAGCACAAAAATTAGCCCTTTCTATGCAAGGAAGCCCGCTCAGTACAGTAACTATAAGAGGTCATGGAGTCCTCACTCCAGGACACACTCTCATTCACCAACAAAAAGCTTACACGTTTTTAGAATACGAATGCTCTCTCTCTCTTTGCCACTACGTTCTCACCGAACACAGTGCTTAGAGTCAACGCTCATTACGAGCCACCAAAGCCTCTCTAAACGAGAACACTATTCCATCACAAACACTCTCTACATTCACCTTGTATCCTTTACTTTTACCTTCTTAATTCGAAGACTGTTTGCTGATTTTAGTATCGGAGTATTTTCAGTGGGATAACTTTCAACCGTCACCTAACCTCTTGTTCATAGTAGTGGTGTGCAAGATCCAAACTCAAAGGACAAAATCAGATTCAGACGATCAAATTGACCCGAATCTGTTTAAAATTTGGATCCATTACGCATCAATATGTAAATTTAATTTTTAATCAGAAATATAAGTTTAATTTATTTGATCTGAATTATTGAATCAAATTTAAATTTATTTTTATCATCATAAAATTACTTGTTTAAGTTTAAATTTACTTATATATAATTTTTATAATCTCACATATGTATTTAATTATTAATAATTTAAAAACATATGCTAATAGATATTATTTTTAATGACAATAATCATTAAAATTATTATAACATAGTTTATTTTTTATTAAATTAATAATACATAATATTTTGTTAAATTATAAAAAATATTAAATAATAACCTAAATATCATTATTATCAAAAAATTAAATATTAATTAAAACACTATATTTTTAATTTTTTATATTAATAACTATATTTTTAAATATGTAAATATAATTCATATCAATTTAATAATTCTTATAAAAATAGTAACTTAAATAAAAAATTTTAAAAATATAAATAAATTCAGTTATTAATTAGATCAAAATTTTATTATCTATCACTTACAAATATTATAAAAACATTATTATTATGTTTCACATACTTATGAAATAGTATTTTTTAAATTATATAATCTTAAAATACTATCATATAAGTTAAATTTATAAAATTGTAAAAACAAATTATAGTATAATCAGTAAAGAATTATAAAAATATTGCTTTAATATTTTTAAAATTTTTAATTTCAATTTAAAATTTTAAAAAATCTATTTTTTAGTTTTTGAAATAAAAAACATATAAATTTAGACACAGTTCCTAAATTCTCTATTTAAAAAAAACACACTTTTTTAAAAAACACCTCAATTTTCTACTTACTAAATATGATGAATATTTTATACTCATCAGGAATTATTAAAAACACTTTAGTAAAACATATTAACAAATATATAAATACAATAAAACACACACACACACATATATATATATATACACACACACACACACATATATATATATATATATGATACATTCCTGGGTTTGAGTTTTCATGCAGATTAAGGAGTTTTCGGATTCCTCACCTGGGTTAGATCGCGAATGTGTCCAGTCTCCGCGTCTCTCAACCTGACCCCTGCACACCACGAACTATAAATAATAAGTCAGAGGATGGCGGAAGGTTGTCCCACTGTAAATATTTTGATACTCAAATCAGAAATCTTTTTTTAAGAATAAAAAAATATACGCATAGAAGTAAACGTGATGAGAATGCAAGAATGCTTAGATGAGGGGAGTGTGTGGGACGTTTGAAGAAGGCTTGTGCTCTGTGGATTGCATTGCTAGGAGTGGCTCATCATGATTTGCAACCGCTATTGAAACCTGTCATCATGCTTTTCTTGTGGATGCTTCCTCATTGTAACAAGGGTGGCTCAGCCACTCTATAGTTGTCATATGCCTCCTCTCCAACTAGCCAGGGTTCTCAGCCGTATGGGGAGCATTGTAAGGCCAGCATGCTAATTTGGGGGATTCCGTTCCCTCAAAAGTGTGCCATCACCATCTCTTACTGTGGTTGACCATTCATCTATCCTTCTTAAAAGAGGAGGTGAGTCCCAGAGTTTCATTGGGCTGTAGGCAAGTGAGTCGTGGCCCCAGTGGAACTCCTAATGGATGCCATTCCTTTGCTTGTGGTGGAACCTATCTAGCCGGGAGCATGGGATTGGCATCCACTCTACCCGTCTAAGAGTGGAATTGGCATTGGGGTTGATGCCCCCAAAGGAAGTGATATGCATCTATGCACAAGGTCGAGCCTTCTTGGGGGCACCCCTATTCTGCGGCTTCTTGTACTTCTCTTTATTTCTTGCTCTTTTGTACTTTCGCTGATGCAAGCCTTGTACTCTATAAAGAATACTTTCAATGAATAAAAGTATTAATTTTTGCATTTTATCTCTTGTGTCATTGAAGTTTCTCTTTACTGCTTCACACGGTATGACTCAATGGCCATAGGGCCCTCTTGCCACCGTACATGCTTGATCGCTTGCTTATTCTGAGTGCCCGGTAGCTTTCGATCATCCTTGCTAGTTCCCATCCCTCGAGTCCATGCTCGGACTGTCAATGGGATTGTTTGGCGAGAACCGCTTGTGAGCTTGTGCTATTCGTATCTTGCCTTGGCAGGCTAATTTACACTAATGGAGGGCATGTTAATCAGGTATCATCTGCATGTAATGCACTGGGGACTGCAGGGTTGTTGCATCATAATTCCCTTTCTTGAAAAGGCACAATACTTCAGGGTGTCACCATGTGGAGGGATTTTGTTGGGAGGCGAAACATCCTTCCCTAGTTAAACAGCGCCGTCTCCTTGGAGAAGCTTTGGTTATTTAAGTGCCAAGGACTTCTCCAATATGGGCATATCCATTTGCTGCTGTGAGGCATGAAATCGGAGCCTATAGTTGTTCCCTCCTTTCTCTCATTGTGGTCATGCTTATGGCAAACGGGGTGTGTGACGTCGTTCTAGGACCGTCGGCAAGGTCATCCTCCTCTTCGGGGTCTGAGCCCCCTACCGAGGAGTCACGATAGG